>JANRGW010050279.1:0-13125 GCA_024733675.1 Psilopsiagon aymara | reverse complement strand
AATCTCAAATGCCACTTGGCACAGGGCTGTAGAAGTACTGTAAATGTTCTTCCCAATAGAAGACTGTAATGAGATTTGACTTGAGGATGTGCCCTTGATGGTGAGCAGTAAATGGAGGATTTATAGGCTCTTTTTTAGTTTTTCAGGCTTTAATACTAGTCTAATTATTAAATAAATGTGGTATTTTTTATTTGCTTTCTGCAAATAAGCAAATGAGTTCCCTGATTCACAGTAGACATTGGAAAATAGTGTTTATCTCCTTTAAAATTCATTGACCCTCCTCTATGTAATTGAGGGCAGCTTTATATCCAGTGACTACCAACAGGAAAACAGTCAATGTCAGAAATATATATGTGGAGAAGATAAAAGGTCCTTTACTTGAATTGTATTAGTTAAATGTTCCATTGCTGGTAGTGTTCAAGGCCAGGCTGGACAGAGTCTTGGCTGACATGGTCCGCTGTGAGACATCCCTGGCCATGGCAGGGGTTGGAACTGAATGATCTTGAGGTCCTTTCTAACCCAAACCATTCTATGATTCTATGATAATGTTGCATTTGGCTCCTAATTGTGTAACAAAAGAACAAAAGCAAACAAATTGGGAAAACTTTGAGGGCAATTCAGTGAATGACAGCCTGAAACCAATCTGTTCTAAACCAGAAGTTGAGTCTGTAGGAAGAAAGTGTGGATGATGTGAGGAACGTGGATCAACTAAAACTAGAAATAGGCTTTTGGAAGAAAGTTGTTATAAAAGGCCTATATTTAAATAAAGACATTGAAAACTCTATCAGGATTTGGAATATAGATTCATTCAAAATATGAATGAAAACCAAGTCACATTTGGGGTGCTTGAGCATATTTACCTGGAGTTAAAGGGACAGAACAGTGCTTGATCTAAGCATCCTCTTCTTAATTTTCATTCCTTTTGCCTTATGTTTAATATTTCACAGTAAAACCTGTGTATATAATGTTAAGTGCAGTTGTACAAATATATTTTAAAGAAACCTGAAAATAGGGAAATATTGATAACATGCCTTGGTCCCTCATGGTACTGCTGGTTTTGTTTTCCCAGGAACCAGGAAAGGCGTTCTTAAGCAGAAATAAATTTGGGAAACAGCCCAAGTATTGCGGGCTTGAAGGGGAATAGACTGTGCAGAGCAGGGCGTTCAGGTGGCTTCTGTTATTTAATAGTGTTGGGAGAGAACATTAGGGGAAAGGAATAAGCAATGTTCTTGAGAACCTTATTCTAATTGGGAAGGGGTGCCCAAGAACCTTGCCTTAATGTAAAACTTGGTAGCAAAGATTCATGCATTTTAAAATGTCTGGTGCGGTGCACTTCCACGCTATATCGAGTGTAGGGCTTGATCCAGAGTGGACATTCCCTTCCATCCTCAATTACACTCTGTGTTTCCACCTCATGAAAGATTGTTAAAGACTTTTATGAAAGTGTGTTTGTACATCCAGTCATGAAGAAACTGGCCACACACAAACCTTGAAGGATAAAAAACGCAGTGTTGCTTTAGGCTCAGGCTCTCTAATACAGGGCTCTACACAGCAGCAGAAAGGGAGATGTGAAGTAGCGTCCCACTGGGAGCTGTGTGGAAATGCAAGTGAAGTGTTTAAGCCTTAAGAAATGCTGCTGCATTTTGAACAGATACCAGTATGAAGTAGATGGCCATGAATTGTAAAATACAAATGTGCTAGATACAACTGTGTTTGCTTGTAATGTTATAAATACTGTTCTAACGCATGTATCTTTTAATTAGATTAGTACCCTGGGATTCACTATTGGAGATAAAGTAAATGGTCCATTCCAGTTGGAAATTGATTTTATTGGCCTGCTGAAGGATAGAGCTCACACAGAAGAATTTGCCTATGAAAAGTATGAAAAGAATCCTCCACTCTAAGCTGGGCACATAGCTTTTGGGACATCCTTCAGCTGCTTCATTCATTTCTATAGAACGCTTTTCAAGGTGTGGCTTAAAACAACTTGAAGATTCTAAGTAAATGTTATAGTGATACTGCTGGTCTCTTCAAGCTGCCAGATGCAGGATCCTGGGAGGGGACTGTATGTACATGGACTGGAATACAGCCCAAGGAAAGGGTGACCCAGTAGGAACTGGTGACTGGGTAAGTTCTAGCTTTTGTCCTGACCTTAACAGAAATAAAAGTATTTCACAAGCTTCTTGTAGGTTTTTTTGGTTTTATTTCACAATTTCATTTTCTACATTCTGTGGGTTGTGGACATTGTAAACCACTTGTATCCACTAGTTTTAAACTGGAAAAAGTATGAGAAGAATTAATACCCTGAGAGATGGTGCTTAAGTGTGGGACTCAGTGCTGAAATGTACTGGGAGCAACCCCAAAAGTGGAAGAGGCAGAAGTATTTCACAACCTTCAGTTTTGGCTTCTCTGAATAGCTAAAAACAGCAGCAGCTGCCCCTGCTAAGATTGAAACAGTAGCTGTGCAGCAGGCTTGCCTTCTGGTTTAAAGCTGGTGATGATAATCCTACAGCTTGCTAGAGCCAAAGTTGGTGAGCAGAAGTAGTGCTCCATGGAGGGGTTGGGGGAAGGCCCCATCCCTGTTGTCTCCTCAGGGTAGGTTGCCTAAAGGTCTTCATATGTCTGATGTGAGCAGTTAGCTTAACATGCCTGTACTGGGAGAAGTTAAGAGCTGCAGCTAGTAGTACAGAGGTTCAGTACCTCCCTTTTTCTGAGAAGACTGGTTTGGGGTGATCTGACAAACACTTGAAAGAACAAGTGCTGAATGCTTCCACTTCACTCATCATAAACTTGTCTAATCAATGCACTGAGCTCTGCTGCAGTGGCCTAAATACACTTGACAAATACATACCTATATTTTACACTGAAGAGGCCACCATAAAAGCAAACTGAAACAGTATCTTGTACTATCATTTTCCCCTTAAACAGAATAGCTTAAGAGCAGAAGGGGAGTGATAGTTATTATTTCTAAGGCTACCAGGACAAACAAAGTGCATTATGAAAGCACTTTATGATTTCATAAAGTTGTAGGCAGGCTCATTGGTGAGGAAAACTTGTCACAAAAAGAGGCTGAGTAGTAAAAAAGTGTGAACAAGACTAGTGCTACACTAAGGGGGTTGTTACACATAGTACATTAGATGAAATCATTGATAAACAGAATATGTACAAAACCTTTATTCTCCACATTAATTTTTTTTAGAAACAAACAATTGCTTGTTCTCGACATTTCAGTATATATTTAATTGGGCACTAAATTCACTGGGAATTACTGGCACAGAAGTGTAGCTGAGGTTAAAACTGCTGAAGTACCTTTCCAGTTCCATCATAAATCCAGACAGCTCTGTCTTTTCTAAAGGTAAAAATAACAACAGCTTTTAAATCTAGCATACTGAACGTGCCTCAAAACTACTGTAACCTCTTTTAAGCATCAGAGAGATGAAAAGCGGGACAATTCTGTTAACAGCTGCTATTCAGCACAGAAAGGAACAAAACAACATAAACCATTCAAAGTATCCCACTGGTCATTTGTAAAGCCCCCTTTCAGTTGTGACCTTAATATATTGCCTTACAAGTATGCTGGAAACTTTCAGTTTTCCAGAGAAGTTGTATGTTTTAGCTCTTGCAAGTTCCCTACTTCTTCATAGGCAAGGAGAAACACTGAATTGCTGTCACTGTTGGCACAGGATTGATTTGGAGAAAGGGGCAATTGAATTAATTGTAGTTTGCCAGTGGAACACTTTGAAGCTTGCTATCCAAAGCATGCATCTAGCACAGTAACAAATGCATTCAGGTGAAGTCTAGCCTAAGTTGCAAGGAGGCTTCTTGAGCATCTTTTTCCCCCCACTTATATTTTCTCCTTTAACATGTTTTGGTTAAATGAAAACATAAAACAAGTAGAGATAGTTCTAAGCTCCTTAAAGTTTAGAACTCTCGTCTCATTGGAGAAGTTGATCACTGAAATATATTATGCTCAGATGCACTTTAAAGTCTTATTCAGTGCTCTCTTGATTCTACTAGCTAATAGCAAGCTGAACTACACACACAGCACAGATATTTACACGACAGGACTAGTATTTACAGTAGTATCTTGGATATTTCTTATTCCTCCTAACCCACAGATATTCCTCTGCGATTTTCAAGAACCTTAGCTTTTTTCTTCTTTCTCTCTTGCTCGTGTTTCTCTCGCCTTTCTTCCCTGAAGGAGAAAGACAGACCACATGAAATTATGTTAAGGCAGACACACAAGCAACCAAAGGAATCTGACCAAGGCCCAACATCCGTTTAATCAGTATGCTGCATGCTGCATTTGCCACGAGCAAGCAGGGCAGGACTGGTTTGGACTGATTTTAGATATTGAAGCAAAGACTTCTGCTTAGATATACAGGCCTAACATTCAAGGTAACAGCACATCAGTATTCACAGCTTCCTCCAACGGGAAGGGGCAGAGCTTCAAACCCTAGAGCCAGTAGCATTCACAGAATAAGAGCCTGTCAGATTCAGAGCTGCCCTCTTTGTTGGCCTCCCTGATACCAGACTACTGGAGGCAAAAATCACTTTAATACAAAAGCTTTCTTTGCATATATAAATCCTAAAAAGCCAAATGAGTCACCATATTATTTTAAGTAACAATATTCATAGAAAGCCAGTGGTGTGCTAACCTTGTCTGAAGATGGGGCTGTTTGTAGTCTTTCTTACACGAAGAGATGTTGCTGCCAGACTTATCTGGGACAGTATTTTCTTTGGATTCTCCCCAGGGTTTTAGTCTTCCTACAAGTTCAGGAAAAAAAAAAAAAAAAAGAGCCCATTGAATCTCTAGTTTAGTAGTTGTGTGCTTAACTTCTTGTTGTGAGTTTTATACTGGCTGGAGTGCTTTTTGCTGGTCAATTAAGATGAAATACCTCTTCAGCTGTACTATTAGTTTCACCTGTTCATTCCATACAAGCAGTTTTTCTATAAGTAGTAGCAGGTGTCTGTACTTCGAAGCCACACTCAGCATACAAAGTTCAGCTTCTCACACAACAATATGCTTTAAAAATCTAAAATAAAAATAACCTTAATTGTGAGAGGAATATGCTTCCTGTACACACAATGGAATACAAGGATGTTTGTTTTTACAGGTTTTTGGTCATAAAGATTTCTGCTTCAGTAGGGAAGCTCTTAAAGCGTATGTTAAGTAGAAATCTAATGTTAGCCCACAGACTATGCGGGAACCCAGAGAAAAAGAGAAAAGTATGGAGAAAAGAGACTGAAAACTTTGTTGTCATGGTTTGTGTCAATGCCTTATAGGCAACTGAGTAGAAAGGATGTGACCAGCACAAACGGTGAAGGATCATAGTACCTTTATGTGGCTGATACCGAAGTGGCCTTGAGAGGCTTGCTTTGAGATCAAACGTCTTCTTGGTGCTTGTGGGTTCTGCAGGTTGAGCTGAAAACTTGAAGGGGGTGACAGCTACAAAAGGCATTAAGATAATACCATACTTCATTATAGTAGCAAGAGCATCACTGACATAGCAAATCAGAAAGAACCTGTGAAGACCACCTTGTAAGTATCAAGACCAAAAAGCCACTGAATGGTACCATCTGCTACCTCTTAACAACAGAGTTGTGCAAATATGGGTCACTTGAAATGGCAGCTTTCAGGTCTGGAGAGAGCAAGTGTCATACAGTATCAGCTCTTTTACTCTGATTATGCTGTATAATAGAATCATAGAATGGTTTGGGTTGGAAAGGACCTTAAGATTATCTCATTCCAACCCCCTGCATCTATACCTCCACATATTTTTCAAGTCCTTCAGAACAAACAGTGTTTTCCAGTCTCTGTGCCTATTTGGAACCAAGTGGTTTTCCCCATTAAAACCAGAAATGTTCTTCCAGAACACACCAGTTTTCATCAGCGGTGGGAGTTTTCCTTCTCCCTAAAAACCATCAGTATTGTCATACAGCAAGACAGGAAACTGTGTTCTTGACCTGTGTCAATGTACCTGTAGTACATCAATGGTGAGGTAACAGACCTGTGCTAGTGCAGAAAACAGTAACAATCAAACTTCTGCTTTTCCTCACAGAGCTTTAGTTCCCAAGTTGCTCAGGGTTGGTAAGGCTTGTAGTAATAGGTTAAACACAGCTAGAAGCCCGGTATATATCAAACCTACAAGGAGACCAAGACCCCTGAAAGGCAACAGGAGCTCTTCTCGCCACACACAGGATTTCCCTGTGCCAGTTAAACAAACCTTTAGCTGCATAGCCCCTGAAGTCTCTATAAGATTTTTTTATCCCCTTTTCTGTACGTAGCTAGTACCACATGTTTTAACTCTTAGCACCTAACTTGCTTAGTAAAGAAGCTGCATAAATAAGGGAATTAAATTAAAACCTGGGTCTACATGACATTAGGTTATAAAAAAATTATAATAATTCAGTAAGAGTAAAGTCTTGATCTGAAAGAGCCAAATACTCCCCCCTTGTCTTTACCCTTCACTGCAGCTGGATCATTGTTTCTTGCATTTCCTACACTGGTTTTCTGACTTGCTGATTTGCAGCTCCTGTGGCTCTCAGGTGTGCATGTCTGCGGATACGGAGACATTCTAGATGGAGTCTTGGTAAGTGAGCGTTTGTGCTCATTATCTTTTGTGGCTTCTGAGAACCTGAAAGTTATTAATAAAAACAAAGTTAATGATCTACAAGGAATAGAAGCAACATGACAGAACACAATTTTTCTTACAGGTAGAAAGTATAAAAGATACTCAGATTCTGCATAAACAACATTAAAAACTACAATGGCAATTTGAAGTTAAAGGCCATCATTCATAGCAGGAAGTAATATTAGGAATTAATTCAGATATAAAGGAGATGATTAGCTTGCCTGACAAGAGAGAAAACACATTAAGAAAAATAATTAGGCTTGGTTGATTTAGCAACATGAAAGCTGAAAGAGAAGCAAGATTCCTCTGCCAGAAGTCAAAATGAAGAATCATGGTTGTAACAGCACAGTAAGGCTGGTTTAAGCTGGTTAAAGCTGGGCTGAACATTAGTAACCAGAATTGGGGTCATGTAGGTAACACTTGGAACAGAAGTAATGAAGTGAAATCACAGCACTGATTATTTCATGCTTATCACACCAAATAGCTCACTGGTAGGCTTGATTTGTTCTCTTTACCTGACATTCATTTTGGCTGTTGAAAGGACAGAAGGGTTAAAGGACGATTTCTTGGGTAAAATACTCTGACTGGCGTTCAGAGAACTGCGTGGTGAATGACGGCGGTTACTCGGGGGGCAGGTGTTGGAGAATCTGCCTCTTTCTGGATTTGGGCTGAATAAGAACGTTTTGCTGCTGGTTTGTTTCTAGGGAAAAGCAAATCCCTAGTTAGCAGACTGACAAACATTTATCAGAAAAGCAGCTAAAAGGAAGGGAAAATAGTGAATCCGATGCACAGTCTCCTCAGTTTTCCCCTTTCTTTTCTTTAGAAGTACTTTAATAAAACTGATCTGAAAACACATACATTAGAAGTGCTATGAGGAGTGACTTTTTCTGATGCTCTTAAGTTACTTGATTTTTCAAGTCAGCACCTGCCAAGAGTAGTTTGTCTTAGGTATACCTTGTTGCAATGCACAGCTTAAGAAAGAGAAATGTAAGTCAGGAGTTTTAGTGTTTACTGTTTCAATAAGGACTTGGCAGTGCAAGGTTAAGGGTTGGACTTTATGATCTTAAAGGTCTTTTCCAACCTAAGCAATCCTGTAATTCTATGTCCATTGACATATTTATTCATATCTTCATTGATACATTACTGACATTCTCTAAGAGGCCCATTAGCAGCTTTCACT
The DNA here is from genome assembly GCA_024733675.1 of Psilopsiagon aymara. Lineage (NCBI taxonomy): Eukaryota > Metazoa > Chordata > Aves > Psittaciformes > Psittacidae > Psilopsiagon > Psilopsiagon aymara. The sequence continues at coordinate 5,310 of JANRGW010050279.1, read as the reverse complement.
CAGCAAGTGTGAAATACAAGAACTGAGAGTGAAGGCCACTGAGAACAACCTATCGTATGTATTTTAAAGGACAGTCATATGCAGTCATTGGACAATGGTGCTTTAAAAGAAGAACTTTGATATTAAGCTCCTACTATTTGAAAAACAACCCACCCCCTTGGTTAAAACTCTGCAGCAATTCAGACAGTTGCAAACAAAAGCTCCAGGAGACTCTTCACAAAAGCAATTGTGACAGAATTAGGTTTTACTCAAAACTGACAAGTTACTTGTTGAATTCTGTAACTATAACCATACACAGCTAATATCTATAAACTTATGACTACGTAATAGCTATCTATAACTATATAGGTCTGCAGTTAAACTTCACTGGCCATTACGTTACACTACATGTACTTACTCCTCTAAAGAGACTCTACAAGGCTTTTACAGGGAGGCTCTGGAAATCAGTGAATAGGGTAACAATGTGGATGTTCTGGTGTTGCCATTTACCTTGACTTCATTGAGCGAACTGCTGCAGGTTTCAATAATTTTCTTTTTCCTCTCAATGTAGTCAGCAATTGATTCCATTTTCTTGAAGTGAGCCTCATGCAACTTCTTAAAGTCTAGGAAGTTCCAAAGTAAGAAGAGTTACATATCTGATACAGAAAAATATAACATACCCCTCTAACTAAAGGCTGGATATACCCAGGTAACTAAACAGGATCAAATAGAATCCACCTCACCAGCTACATCACCAGTGAGCTGGTGTATGCTCTGGAGAATTACGGAATCACAGAGTGGTTTGGGGTGGAAGAGAGCTTTAAAGATCATCTGGTCCCATCCCCAAATTCTGCAGTTAAAGAAAATAAACACTTTCATACCTTAAATGAACTAATGTATTTTATGAAGCGATGAAAGTGAGCTAATACACAGTAATGCAGCCCAAAGGTGGCATTTATAAAGTAAAATTGAACAAGCAGGTGTAATAGCACATCTTCCTGCTCTTTGTGGTTTTGATAATCATGAATTCAAGTATTAGAGCTAAAAGACACCTAAGTGGTTGATAACCAGTTTTATAACATATATGTGAGTCATTTACTACTATGAATTTACAAGTTAGCAGATTAACCTTAAAGTGTAACTGTTGAGAACTTTTTTCTTTGCTGCCTTTTTGAAGGGAAAATGCTTTCTTCTTCAAACAGAAATAGAATTTGGGTTGTAAAAAACCCTTCACACACAGACAACACATCTATTTCCAAAGATGGTAGGGTAGCTTACTTGGTGTAGTAGCTTTCATTCCTTTTTTCCCAGACCTAGATGCACGGCCTGCATATACAGGAATCTTCCCTCCTGCCTGTAGAGCATCACCTGAGACAGTAAGATCAGACAAAATCATTATTTTGTTTCCTGGTCTCCTCAGATAAGGGGCTGATCACCAGAGAGGCCACAGCAATCTGCAGGCACAACAAAATAACCAAGGGTACATTTAAGTAGTACAAATCATTAAGCTTCCTTTTTGGAATTTCCTACTTACACTGACCTCCAGCAATTTTAGTAGAAGTCCTCTTTGGCTGTTGTTTCTGAGCAGTACCCATTGCTGTGCTCTCAGTAGCTCTCTTTTTTGTTACTTGTTCCTCAGTTTGGAATACCTTCTGTCCCTTTCCTTGCTCACCTGGGGGCACTTCATTTTCTTTCATTTCCAAATGCACCTGCAGTTTAAATATACTTCATTTAAATACTTTGTTCCAGCTGGATATAAAGAAGAGCTGTTGTTCTGAAAGCACTCAGTAGAACAGGCTCCATCCCTAGAGGTTTTCTGTATCTGATTAGATAAAGCCTTAAGCATTGTGATCTAGCCTCATAGTTGGCCCCGCTTTGATTGGGAGACTGAGCAAGAGACTTTCTGAAGTCCAATCTGAATTAACCTGTGAAATACTTAACCCTGTTATTTCACAGAACTGTATTAGAAAGCTTTTACCTGCACAGCTCTAACACGTTAGTGTGAAATCAACTTTATTGACAAACTTAATTGTTTACAAGTAAAAATTAATTCTCTGGCTATGTTACTTTTTACTGGTGTAGCTTTGGTTACTGTACAAGCCTCTAACACTAACAGATTAACACTCCTCATTTCTTATTTCCTTCTCTCATTCTAAATCAGGAAAAGTTCACCCACTAGTTGCACGTAATGCTAAGGAAAAACAATTCTACCCGATCTCACACTGAATCTTCCCCTCCCTCAGTCATACAAGCCATGAATAGAGAACCCACTGAGAGGAGTGGGAGTTAAAAATTTTAAGGTTTAGGCAATCATCCAATTCCTGATAATTTTTTTCTATATAAAGAGAGAACAGTTTTATTTTTAGGTAAATTCTGAAACTAGTCTAATGTTCAGAACACTATAATGAATAGGGAAGGGTCTGGAATATCATTTCTTTCTTTCTTAGAGGAATTTAATTTACTTCTGTGACTAGCAAGTAGTCTCTGTTCATTACAGAACAGCACAGTCAAGATAGACAAAATCAGTACTGCAAAGTACAGAAAATCAGTACCAGAATATTTGCATATAAAAGTCTTATAGATATATATACATACACACAGACACACATTTATACCACCTGCTAAATGATGGTAGGAAAAAATCAAGTGAGTTTACACCATGTTGAGTGAAGGGGACAGTCAGCACACAAAGCCAAGCAATGTGAATCACCTCTTTCTCATGAGAAAGCTCTGCGTTTTCCCTGCTGGTGTTAGTATCCTCAGTGGAGCTCCTCTTTTTTCTGGTTACTTTCTTTTCTTTGCCACATCTTCTTGTAATAAAGGCCACCGAATCAGGCATCATATCCTCCTCATTGTTCAGTTCATCTGATTTGATGAGACCAGATGCACTTTTTTCAGAGTCCTGTATCAGAAAGATACTGTAATGTGGAACATCTGACACGAATATCAGTTAGATACTCCAAAGAGACAGTTTCCATTTTATTATTGGAAGAAGTATTTCACAGAGGAAAAGCAGTAGCATGCATCTAACAGTGCAGTGATGAAGAAATTAGCACTATCTAGACTTCCCTAAATAACAAAGCCTGTTATTTGAAGGCTTTAAAAAGAAGGCTTAGAGTCATTTTATTATAGACATTTAAGTAAGCATCTACAAGACTAACGCTATATTTAAAATCTGACTGCAGGATGCTGTGACCCTTCCAGGTTCAGGTTCCTGTAGAATGTTCTTCACCAAAAGGAATACTCAGAGGCACTTCCATACTTGTTATAGTTACAAATAAGCTCACAAGGATTCTACCAGCTACTCAAACCTTTAGAAAAGATTTTTTAAAGGAAGCACTTAGAGATGTATTTTAGAAAAGCAAATACCAATTTATTTGCTATCAAAACCTTAAAAGCCAGTAGCCATAGCCAATGAAATAATTTAGTTTACAGGAAACTTAAAACAGAAACGAATACAGGCAGAGACAAAAGAAACATTACAATTGTATCACTTTCATTATAGTGTCAGTGTAAGTAAACTGTAGCAAATGCAAAATGCTTCCCAGTGAATATCTAATTCCTTCAATCTAGGCATGTAAAATGAATCAGATATGTTTAAGTTTGGTACTGACTACCACCTGCAGCCACAAAGGTAAGAGTTAATATCTGCTCTGGAAACTTAAATATTGGTTTTCACAGAGAATAACTTTGTACTGAAGCTGAAAAATACACTGTTCATTTTGGCAGCTGAAAGGAAATCAGCTTTGAGTCAGATAGGAGGCCAATTAAAGATGACATTAGCACATCAGTTCCCATCAGTACCAAGTATATTGAACTAAAGACACCATGAAGAAAAAAAGGTATTTTTATTACAGTTCTTATCATGGCAAAAATTAACTTCCAGTACATGCCCTCCTCTACTAGTCAGTTAGATCTATCTCTTACTAAGAATGGCTGATTTATCATCTCTTACCATATTTGCAGTTTCTTGGTTTGCTCCATCAAAGTGTTGCTTCAATGCTTTCAACAGTTTGCCTGCCTGGAGAGAAACCAAAACATATGAACCAAATACCGCATTAAATCATCAAACAAAACATTGCATAAACCCAACCAGTGTCCTATCAATTGATCCAGCAAACAAGCAAAACAGTTCCTGAATCCAATGGAAGAATAAAGCTTCAGACAAATCAAATTGTGTCCCTGCCTGTGGCAGGGGTTGGAACTGGGTGATCTTTAAGGCCCCTTACAACCAAAATCATTCCATAATTCTAAATGAAAGAAAGTGCTGAAGACCTCAGCTAAATAGGTAGCATATACTCCACAGAGACACAAAGACAGTTTTGCCTGCACAGCTTTCTTCCTGGTTGCCTATTTTCGAGGAAGTTTAATTATTCAAGGATGAATGAGACTGTTCTTAGCAGCACTGCAAAACCGAGCATGTACCAAATATCTGCACAAACTTTTTTCTCACCCAAAGTACATGCAAAGCATTCTCCTTCTCACCCCTTGTATCCACTCGACAGTAACTGCAGTAAAATAACAGCAAAACTAAGCTGCTGATGTTTTAGGCTATGAAAGACTCTTGGAAAGGTCAGAATAAAATCGAACCGGAACTGGAGGTTTAGGAACAAAATAATCCAGAGCTAAAAGCCATGGGTGAAGCCTTTGTCCTGGCAGCACAACGAGCTCCCTTGTCCACTGAAGTGCACAAGGATCTTCTTTCTTTTAAGGCTTTATGGCTTCCCGCAGCGGCCGTGCACAGTGAGTCACCCACCAGGGGTGGGCCGGGCACGGGTATAGCCTTATGGCTTTAGAGAAGAAGCCCCGGTGAGCGATTAAATCCCTCGTCCTTAACCGCAGGTAAACAGACACACGCTCCCTGGCCCTCACGGCACCCTGGTGTTGCTATTCTTCCGAGTCTTAAACAAACGGAACGAACCCAAAACGCAACCGCAGTGCCCCAGCCCATGGGCAGAGCTCCGCGCGTCCCCTCCTTAATTACTCCAGTTAAACGGAGCCCGCACAAGCCGATGCTGCTCTGAGCCTGTGCCCGTCCGGAAGGCACCGGGACAGAGCGCCTCACCCCGCGCAGGGAGCCAACGGCCAGGACCTTCTTCCCGGACGGAGGGACGCTTCAACACTAAGTTGCCACGGCTCCCGCGGGCCCGGGCAGCGACCCCACGAACGCCGTACCCAAACCCGGATCAACGCCCACGGGGGCGCCCGTGCCCCGTGTACGACAGCCGCCTCCTCAGCTCCCGGCCGGGCAGTGCGGGAGCCCCATTGCCGGGACCGCTCTTCAGACGGAGAACGAGAATGCAGCGCTGCGCCCCCCCCCCCCCCCCCCCC
>JANRGW010050274.1:0-67217 GCA_024733675.1 Psilopsiagon aymara | reverse complement strand
GGCAGCCACAGCTCCTCTGGGCACCCTGTGCCAGCGCCTCAGCACCCTCACAGGGAAGAGCTTCTGCCTAAGAGCTCGTCTCACTCTCTCCTCTGACAGGTTAAAGCCATTTCCCTTGCCCTGTCCCTACAGGCCCTTTGTCAGAAGTCCCTCTCTCCAGTTTGGGATGGGCTAGTGTGTCTAGCTAATGCCACAGCTAGTCCTCCCAGCAGGAACAAGGACACATTACCCAGGCCTCTGACCACAGGGAACCAAAATGCTGGGGCCACGGCCAGAGCCATCCTAAGTGCAGATGGGGAAACTGAGGTACAGTCCCTGCAGTGCTGCTTCAGCTACTTGGGGTGCAGAGGCAGCGGAGCTGTCAAGTGTCAGCTGAGGCAGATAAATGCAGGACAAGGAATAGCTGAGCCCAGAAGCCTGTGCACAATTGGCTGCTCCCATTCTGGCTCCAGCAGTGTCAAACCCAGCAGGAGTTTGCTCTCTGAGCCGCCCTACCTTCAGGTAGAGAGCAGTAGGGCCAGGTCAGAGTGGGCTGAGGAGCACCCATGGGGCTGGGAATTGCTGTGCCAAGGTGCAGACAAGAGTGGGACCAGTCTGTGACCTCTCCTGGCCTTGCTTTTTGTGCTGAATATGGGGAAGGATGCTGTAAAGAAAAAACAGTGAGCATCTCTGCTAAATCACCTTCCTGATGCAATACAGGCCAGGGCCTTGGGACTAATTTCTGTAGCCTGTGCAGGCTGAGCTTGTCCACAGGTAAGGCCCATTGTGCTGGTGCAGATGGTAAGCAGTTATCCACGCACACTGTGACTTCTGAAGCACCAAGCAGCATTCAGTGTGTCCCACTAGTCGCTGGTAGGGTGGAACAGGCTTGGAGGTGCAGTTATGTTCCTACATCCCTTCTCTCCCTGTACATCTGCCCCTGGAGAAATCTGTTTGCTTCCTTCCTCACCTAGTCATTAGTCTGTTCCTACACAGAGGCAGGTTTTCTGCCTGTGTGCTTTGAGCAGGCCTGTTTGCCCCTGACAGCTGACCCAGTGCTCAAGAATTCACTGGGCAGCTGGCAGCACACCTGGACTTGCCCCATGCATTGTGTAGTGTGGCTGCATCCCTGTCAGGTGTGCAGTGAAGAGGTTTCCTGCACTCCAGCACACACCTCTGCATGCTGGAGAGCAGCCAGATCCCATCCCCAATCCCCACATCAGCTTCTGCCCCTCTCAGCACTGAGATGGAGAAGTGTTGGGGAAGATGAGAGCCGCAGCCTGAGCTGGAACATCACAGCATGTGTCCATCTGTGCACCAGGAGAGCTGTGCTGTTCCCTTCCCAAAGCCAGCGTGGGAAACCATCCTGGGCACTGCATTAGCATGCACACAAGAGCCCCAGCAGTGGCACAGGGAGAGGCAGGTAGGTCAAGCAGGACCTCCAGGAACAAGAGGGACTAAACTAGTTTCTAACTGGTTTGTGTGTCTGGCAGGTCTCCAGTGGATTGTGCTTGTGTCCCGTGGATGGTCACACCATGATTGCCAGCCTTTGGCACAACTCAAGAAGGGAGGCTGGGACTCTGCACCCAAGTTTGCTTTGCTCCTGTGAACTGGAGCAGCCAGGTCTGCTGCCTTCCTCCCAAATCCTAGCACAAATCCCAGCCCTCAGCTCCCACTATCAGGGCATTTGACACCAAGTGAAATAGTTTTGCCAGAGTGGAGCACAGGAGAGTGCAGTTTTAGCTCTGCACAATCTGCGGGGCTTTAATTTATGGCAGACGAGATCCACCCCCCTGCTTTTTTTAATATTGTTTCCTGGCAGCTCCGTTGGTTTCTCTGCTGATTTGAGCAATGCTCCCACAATCCTGCAAGTGCCTTGCTGCCTTGAAAGCAGTCAGCTGGAATCCGCTATTTTAGGATGTAAAAATTCAGGAGAGGAAGAAGAGGGAGGAGAAGAAGAAGAAGGAGGAGAAAGGAAAAGAAGGATAAGGAGAAGGACAAAGTGTGTATTCATGCAAGGAATAGTTTAGCAGGATTTCACTCAGGGAAAAGGCAGCAAAAAAAAAAAAAAAAGAGGTTAATTTTCAGCCATGCAGAGCTCCCTGTTTCTGTAGTAAGGCAAACAAAACATGGCAGCAAACCCAAGAAGTTGCTTGTACCAGATGGGCCGGTGGTTCTATCTGCAGCTCTTCAAGAATCATCATGCTTTGGGCAGGTTTTGCAGCCAGATGCTCAGGAGTTCAGCCATCAAGGGGAGCAGGGTGGTCCTCCCGTGTCTCTTGGCTGTCCCTGCCTGGCTGCAAGGGGGGTTGTGTCACCCCGTCAGCTCCTCCTGTGCTAAACTTGTCCTCTCCATCTCATTCATCCTGTTCATGTCAGCACTCGCCCCATCTGGTGTGTCTTCACCTCCGCAAATGAGTCTGCCTATGTGGTATTGCCTCATTTGGAAGAAGCTTTCCCAGGGCAAGGAAGCCCTGGAGAGTAATAGCAAAGGGCTCACATAGAAATCTGAGTTATTGAGGAGCACAGCATGAATTCCCAGCCCTTGCCTGCCGATGGAAGGCTGTTCTGCAGCATGGCATGTGGCTGAGATCTCCCAGTGTTGGGAGCTGAGCCCTGCTTTAAGATCCTGCTGCAAACATGCCCCTGTCTCCCACCTTTTTTAATGGAGAGATTAAAAGCTCTTCCAACAAAATCCAACTGAAAATGATTCAAAATAATTCACTCTTTGCACCCTCACTGCAAACAGGCGATAAAGCACCAGCGACTTGTTTCCTTGCAGGAAAAACTGAGCAGAGAGTGTATGGAACGTTAACCCATCTCCCTGGAGTCTGGCACCTCCAGGTGCTGCTGGCAGCTCAGGGACCATGTAGGAGTCACTGATCCCTTCCACTATACTTGTCTTCCTTAATCACTTAGCATAGTCATCCTGTACACAGCCCTAAGTGGATTTACATAGATAGATTGAATAAGAGCCCTTTTCCCCCTATATTTTGGGATAAAGAATGAGCAGAAATGACAAAGACAGGATTTTTTCCTCTTCTTTCTATTTTACTATCAGATTATTTACAAATCCATTGAAATTGGATGTAACTTAGTTCATACTAATTTAAGGCTCTGTAAGGGAATTACAAGATAATAAGATCAGTGATAAAAGCAAGAAGTAGGTGTATTTAATGACTTTTCCCCCACAGAGCTATGAAGCAATATTGGAAAAGTGAGGTAAGTGTGGGAAAAGGAAATGAACCCGCAAATATTTCAGAGGCTTGGAGAGCTCAGATGTTACCCAGAGAAACAGGATGAGGATTCCAGTGTAACAAATAGTACCTTCATTTTTGCACTTGAATTTTACATAGCAAAATGTGCACCAGACGTGGAGCCAAGCTAAGAAGTGCTGGTGGTGTGGGGAAGGAACATCCCTGGTCTGCCTGCACTTGCCCTGCTTTGCTTCCCAAAGCTGCATGGCCAGGTATTTCCATTCCAAGCGGTGTGGAAGTGGCAGCAGGGAAAGCTGGAACGTGGGAACACTGCTGTGGGGCTGCACAATGTCTTAGCCTTTCCATAGGTGACAGAATGGGAACTCAGAGTGTCAGGGCTGGGGTATCCCCTTCGGATTGTTGAGTGCTGGAGAGCATCATCCCTTATCCCTCTCAAAGAACAGCTCCTGAGCAAACCATAGTTACATCCCCACTGTGTGTTCTCCCTCCCTGGAAGCTCACACTGTGGGAAGTCCCATGCTTAGCCCTGCCTGGGGATTTGGAGATGAAATGCAGCAGAAAAGAATGAGAGTTTGGTGTCTGATCATTTTTGGTAGGCAGGTGGATTGCAAATGACAATAAGTCTGCTTGGCACCATTGTGGTGCCATGGTGCAGGGACATGTGTGTATTCACATGGGATGCTGCAGGATCAAAAAGAAGCCCCTTAGCCATCCTGTCAACAGTAAATATTACAGTAGTGATCTGCAAGATAGTGAGAGAGGAGCTTATGTATGAGGCCAAGATCTTGGCTGATGCTTGTGGTGGCTACTGATGCCTCCTGTGGGCTTTAAGCTCTTCAAGGCTGTTGTGCAGGAGGTGATGCATATCCAGCAGCTGAGCCCCGCTGTGGCCAAGCCACTAGCTGTATCTCTGATGTGCTTGTGATGTTGTCCTCACTGTGCTGCAGGGCGCTATTTGTAGTCAGGGCTGGGGATTTTTCATGTTTTGGTTGAGGTGGAGGAGAGAAGCCATCCAGCTAATCCCCTCCAGATGGGGTTCAAGAAGCTAGCAAAGTGATGTGGCACCAATGTGGCATTTCTCTCTCTCCTTTCATGCTCTGTAATTTTAGGTAAAATAAAGCCAGATAAAGCTGTAATGAAAAATAAACTTCACATGGCTTTCCCAGCAGGAGAATTTCACCTGATGAGTTCAAGCCTACTTAGACTGGGCTTTGCTCTCAGCTGCCTTTCTTGGAGCCCTGAGAAGAGGCCAGCAAATCCTGGTTTCAATCCCATCCAGTTTAGCAGCAAAAAAAGCCCTAAAAGGTCGCAGGAAAAGTGTCACATCTGAACTTACATAAGCAGACTGAAATCTCCTCTTCCACTACTGGGATTCATCCACTCCTTTCCCATTAAAATTAATTACAAGAGCACATCTCAGCTCCTGGGTCTCTTCAGCCTCTTCCTTTGCTCGATGGCAAAATAGAGACAAGCCCAGGCTATGTCCTCAGAGGCTCAGAGCAAAATTTGCTTTCATAGTTTAAACAAAGCAGCTTCCTCTGCCTGGTGGAGTTGCAAAACAAGAAGTTGCTGTGTAGCTCTTGGTATTGGTCAGTGATGCTAATTTGGGTGTCTATTGGCTGGACATCCCTGTCACACCACAAAGTCTTGCTTGTCTGGTCCAGATCTCATACAGTCAGGGATTCTTCTAAAGCATCACCCTGGCATTGTTTCATGACATGAGCTCTGATAGTAAATGCAGTTTCTAGTCCTCAGGGCCAGAAAGAGAAGCTGGAAAATTTGGCTCCTTTGGGCATTGAAGACAAAAGGCGAAACCATGCACAGACCCTCAGATAAATTATCTTTTAGAACACTGTGTGCTCCAAATCCTGCTGTGATTTGCAGAAGGAGCTGATGGATGATATCTCATGGGTGAAGGTGGGGGGAGTGAGCAGGTGATCCCAAACTTCTGGAGATGGGCCAGAAACATCCTGTGTCAGAAACGGAAATCAGCTGCAAAGCCAAAATATCCCAAGCCCCTGTGACATCCTGACCCTTGGAGCTCAAGTAGGATTCCCATCCTATAGAGAGGAGCAGGGGCTTTCCCTCTTGCAGCCTTTTCCTTCTGCTTTTCCCCTCCTCCTCAGCATTACTCAGCCTTATGCAATGATTATCTTCCAGCCTTGCGCACACACCAGTAACCAGCTGGGCAGCAAAAATATCCTGCTGGAAAAAGCAGTTTGTCTGACTCTGCCTGCCTGGCCCCCAGCACTCTGTCCCAGTACCATCTAGGCTGCTTTTCTACTGATTCCCAGCGGGAAAAGAACAGGGAAAAGGGCTTGGCACTCTCTTGAGACTACTCAATGTGCTGCTCAGTTCAGTTTGCTTCTGTTTCATCGGCCTACAAAAGCAAATCCTCCTAAATAATTCAGCAGAGCTGCCGCACTACAGCTCTAAATAATTCATCCTGGATCTTTAAGGAGGGAAATTTGGTTACATCACCTTTCAGAGCAAAGCTTTCGGGGCTCTTCCACTCACTTCCAGAGCAAAGTTTCCCTCTGATCAGGCCACGATGCTGTCAGGGCTGTTGGGGAAAAGCTGCTGTGCAATGGGATTTGAAAGGAGCTGGACCCCATGGAACCTCCAGGGGCTGCAGTCCCCTCACATCTCCCTTTGCCATGGAAGATGGAGGTGTTCAGGACTTCCCAGGAGAGGGGAGCAAAAAGGCAGCATGAGGGGCTGATAATGGGGGGCTGCACCCATGGGGAGGACAGTGGATACTCACGCTTCTTCTCCTCTCCCTTTATAAGTTAGGGATCCTGCTGTGCGAGGAGGGAGGCAGATGAGGCAGCCTGGTCCTCAGGCTGTGAGAGGGGAGGGAATCAAAGGGGAGAAGGGAAAAGGTGGCTTTAGGAGGGGGTCATAAACACTCAATGTTGTGTGTTCAAATCCCTTTCGCCAGAGATTAATCTCCCATGGGCAATAGCTGAGCAGCTCCCATCTGCAGAGAGCTGATTTCTCCATTGGCAGATAAATGTGCCTACTTCTCCAAGGACCTGCTTAACTTAAGAATTCGCTATTGGTGGCCAGGGCAAAGCAGTGATCATTAAGTCAGCTGGGGACAGCCTGGTTGCTGTGGATGTGGCACCCACACAGTAATGCCTATGTATTTCAGTGTCGGTGTAAGTAGCACACACTGTACACACACCATGCTGAAAGCATTTTGTTTAAATATTGATGAAATCCCTCCAAGCCTGAAATACAGCCAGTTCTGGAGGTGTGCAGAGCTCTGCTGCCAGCTCAGGGAGCTTTTGGGGTGATGCTGTGCCATGCCAAGCAGCAGAGAGCTGGATGTTTCTGTCACTTAGAAGAAAGAAGTAGGATGCTGACAGATGCTTTTCCCTGCCCTGCCAGTGCAGTCCCAGCCTGGATCCCAAACCCATACTGGTTTGCACCCTGGACCCCAAATGTGCCCTGGCTTGGGGAGGAAGGAGAAATGCAGCCTGAGGTTCAGACTAGGCTGAGGGTAAGAGCATTTCTCTTGGAGGAAATGGGGGTGAAAGAGCTTGAGTAAAGGCAGGGAAAAAACTGATTATTCTCTTCCACTGGTCAAGTCCTCTTTGTTTTCCTGATCAGCAGTACCTCACTCTGCATGCTGCTAAAAGATCTCCTTAATCTCGATATGGCTTCCTTGTATTTCCCATCGCTTTCCCCTTTGCATCCCTGCAATAAAAAGCTGTTTTCCCCCCCATACCACTCCCCCCCATGAGTAGGGCTGGGCCTTGGCCTTATCTCTGCACAAGTAATTTCACCACCGTGGAAGCATTAGCAATTAGCACAATAAAAGAGGAGATTTGCAGGCAAGGGGGTGAGCTGACACCTCCATCGGTCTCCTCTGCAGCTCCCGGTTTCTTCACCCTCCTGGGCATGTGTGAACTATGCAGCGGGGAGTAACCCTCCACCCAGAAAAGGCAGGAAAGCATCTCTCCTGCTCCTTCACTGCACATGGGACACATGGATTATAGCTGAGCTGGGGCTGCAGAAGGGGGATGCTGCTGCCAGGGGGTCTTTCGTCCCAAGCTGTAGCATGAGGTCTGCAGCAGCAGAGAAGGGCCTGAGCAAGATCCCTAGTTTTAGGTTCGCATGGCATTGTTTGCTCTGCATCCCAGTGGGAATGCAATGATCTTTGTGCTGCTGCCTGGTCTAGCTGCTCTTTCCCAGGCACACTGCCACTCGTGTTTATGGCTTCTGTAAAAACCAAAGCACTTTGCAGTTTAGCTTCATATATTATAAACCATAATCCAAACCCCATAAAGGAGTAAGTCCTTTGCATAATGATCACATACGTTTCTTTGTGTGCTTTTATAGTGTGCTAGGGCCGTGGTTACAGCATCTCTGTGCTGCTCATATGTGTAATTAAAGCCGCGGGGAAAGCCAGTCCAGGCGTGGTGGGCCCATCCCCTCCAGATGCTGGTTCCTGGGTCAGATGACTGATAGAGCTGGGGGCACCCAGCAGCCTGGAGGGGTCTGTCCTGGGGCCAATGTAGTTGCCACAGGGACCCCTTCTGAAAAATGATGCTCTCATGCAGCTTGGGCTGGTTTTTGGGTGTGGACTGGATGATGTGGGGTTATTTTGCCATGTGCTGGAGGGAATTATGGTTTTTGTGATGGGTAGGAGGCCATGACATTATCACAGGAAGTATTTTTAGGGACCTATTGTGGTGTTTCTTTTAATCATGAGGCAGCCCTTGTCTCTTCTCCAGTATGGTCGTGGTTGAGGAGTCCTCAGACCTGAGGCAATAGCAGTCGTCATTCAAGGGCAACTGGTGATCTGCAAATTTGGTGCATGCCAAACCTCCTTTGTGCTCACCCTTGCTCACGCTCCTGGCTGGACCTCGCGTCCTGCTTTTGCTGAGGCTTCTGTGGAGCTCACAGCATCATTTGGGCAACCCAAGCTCTCTGCAGGACGAAGTATTTGTGGTGTATCCACTGAAGCTGGACAGGAAACATCCCTATGGAACAGGGAGCATCCATTGCAGAGCTGCACAGAGAGCTTTTGTAATGAGCATTTTATCCCAGCTCAAACACAGGATGTTTAAACTGGCTTAAAAGGCCCCATGGGTACAGTCTGGGGGATGAAGTTCTGGTCTGTGGGAGAGTGCCCGCATTTCCTTTGGGAAGGAGTTGGAGTCCATGCCTGTGAAATCAGTTGTAGGAAAGTCTGAGAGCTCTACTCCAGGATCCGTTCATGTATTTTGCTTGGTGTGAAGTACTGATATGGATTCACTGCCGCAAATTCCAACCCTTAAACCAAATTAAATCACTTAAAAACACAAGCAGTGACCTGGGGATTTGTTGAACCTGGAACTGCACAAACACAAATATAAACTCATTTCATTAAATCAAAGCAAAACCTGAAGCAGACATTTTTCTGTGTTTTTTCTCCAGAGTACTTTAAACTGGTTTCAAGTTGATGTAAGCTAAGCCTGGCTTGGGGAGGTGGGACACTGAACACTTTCCCCATCCTCACCCTGGCAGACAGGAGTGCGAGCACTGAAGTCTGCTACCACAGCTTTCCAATACCTAAAGATGCTACAAGAAACCTGGAGAGGGGGTTTGGACAAGGGCCTGTAGGGACAGAAGAGGGAATGGCTTTAACTTCCAGAGGGGACACTGAGATGAGCTCTTGGGCAGAAGCTCTTCTCTGAGAGGGTGCTGAGGCGCTGGCACAGGGTGCCCAGAGAACATTGCTGGCAGTGTTCAAGGCCAGGTTGGACACAGGGGCTTGGAGCAAGCTGCTCCAGTGGAAGGTGCCCCCACTGATGGCAGGGATTGGAGCTGGATGAGCTTTAAGGTCCCTTCAACCCAAACCAGGCTGCGGTTCTGTGGTTCTATCAAACTGGTCTTCAGACTCCTGCCTCAGCCCAGCCCCAGCATTCACCTCCTGGATTTGCACAACTATGGAAGATAACTAAGCCCAGGTACCAGTGTGGGGGCCCCAAAACAAGGAAATGCCATTTTTTCCCCACCCTGGCAGTCACAGCAGCAATGGGTCTCTCAGCCCAAGGCAGGAGACTCGGCTGTGTAAGAGTTGCTTTTTGACAGAAAAGCAGAGCCATGAGCGTGCATGAAGCCACAGCACAACTGAAGGGGCTAATTTGGAGCAGAGGCCAATTAGGGAATTCATGGCACATGGGGAGCACCCAAATGCAGTGCAAGCAGGTGGCATGAAGCCTATAAAAGGGCTTCTGGGGAGGCAGAAATGGTTTGGCTGCATGTGGAGGACCTGGAAGCTGAGGCAGAGGTGAGTGTGTCCATGTCATCTGTGCTGCTGCTCTGGTTGTTACCAGGTTAGTGCAGGTATGGGTAGGATTGTGTGCTTTGCAGTTGTTCCTCCTGTGGCAGGACAGAGGGGTCTGCAGGCACAGACCCCCCTGAGCATGTGGGGTTTGTTCTCTGGTCAGGAATTAACAGCATAGAGGGAAAAATAAAGTAGAAGCAGAGATGCAAACCCTTTTCCTGCCTGCTTTCCAGAGTAAATGGAAGGGAGATGTGGAACAACTGTGTTGCAATTTGGTCTCTAGCCTGGTATTCCCCGCCTTTTGGAGGGGTGGGAGAGTTTGCAATACACAGTGCTCTGGGAAAAAGGGTCTGGTTTTCTCCCTGTTCTAGGGGTTGTTTGTTACTGAGAAGGATGAGGCACTATGGTCTTTCTTGACTAAGAGGAGTTGTTTTCCCGTGTTTGCTTGCACTTGACCTCATGCAGCTAGCTGGCTAACAGAAAGGAGAGCCTAGAGGGGGTTGAACTGAGAGGTTTTGCTAGGAACCCAGTAAAAGGCTGGTATCTTGTGTAAGAAGGGGGTCATGAAGGGACTGGCATGGTGCTAGTGCTGCTCCGGGCAGGTTGCATCCTGCCTTGGGAGAGCAGCTCTGTGGTGGGTGTCACATCAGCTCCATTTTCTTCAAGCCTTTCTCTAAAACCTCTAATTATTGCTCACCCCACAGTAAAGGATTATATCCTCTTGTGAGTTTCCATCTTGCTTAAAAAGTGTGTTAGGAAGCTGAAAAGATGCTTATGTGAGGTTGTAGAGGGGGGGAAAGGCAGGATTTCACTGGGGAGGGAGTGGGATTTAACTATTTTGTTCTTGTGAGCTGAAAGGATTATGCTGCTGGTTTTGGCTCAGTTCTTGGATTTGGATGGTCTTGGGCAAAATGTTTTCTCCTTGTCTAATTAGTCTTTAATGTACTTGTGGGCTGTCTTTTACATCTATGCTGTGTTTAAGTGGAGGCAGGCTAAAGACAGTGTTCTAAGTAAATCCCAGGTTAGCGTGAAGCAAGTTGAGTGGCATCTGACAGTTTGAGTTGTCTTTGTTGTGTACTGCAAAATAAAATCATCCTGAGTGGGAGACACTGGAGGAGGAAAAAGGATTGCTGACAAGATAGGGGCTGGCTTATCTATGCAGAATGTGACTTGAAGTCAGCCCTCAGCCTAGGCAGTGCAGTAGGTAGAGAAAGATGATTTAATCACTTATTCACAAGGTGATGTTGTCAGGTGAAGCCCTTCTAGTGTAATGTAATTCCTTAATTCTGTTAGATCTCAGTGCTGAGCAGAAGTGTAATGTAGCCGGGGGTGGCAAGTTTGGTCTTAAATGGTTTATTCTGATATATGATTTAAGGGGAGATTCCAGAGGTAAGCATGGACTGCTTGCATCCTGTATGGGGATAAGCATTTTCCTCCTCTTGAAGGAGGGAGAGCTGAGGGCTTGATTGTGCTGTTTTTCCCTACCCAAGAGGTGCCTTGTTTTCACTACTCAAGTGTTTCCCTGCTCCTTGTTTCCCTGCCAAGCAACCCCACTTGACCAAGCCCCTGCAGCCCAGGACCAGAGGTTGGGTGCTTGGAGCTGTAGCACTCGTCTTGCCCACAAGAGGCTGCTGGTGCTGCTTCCAACATCCCTAATGCTGTCATTCCTCTTAATTCTCTAGAACACAAAAATTAAGCCAAGATTAGAACAAGGAAGGAGTTATTTCTCCTCCAAATGTGCTTGGGACCTGGCACTTGCCAAATATGCTGGGGTGACCACGGGGAAGGGTGCTGGGATGGGGCAGGGCAGCCAAGGGGGAATGTCTTGGGCTGTGGGAGCAGGGCAAGAAGTCCAGTGTGAAGAGTGAAGTGGTGGGTAAGCAGTAGCGGGGCTGGTGCTGAAGCCATGTATTACTGGGCCTTTCTATTTTGCTCAGTGGCTTTTGTAGGGTTTTGAGGATCTGAGACTTGTGTTCCCATGGGAATATCCTGCTGTAGGGGAGGGAAGAACAGGCCCATTTTAAACCGCTCTGTGGCTGAGTGAATCATATCATAGAATGATAGAGTCATAGAATACCAGGTTGGAAGGAACCTCAAGGGTCATCTGTCAAACCTTTCTAGACAAGGCATGACCAAAGACCCTGTCCACTGGAATCTTAAGTGTCCAGCATTGGGGAATCACCACTTCCTTTGGGAGATTATTCCAGTATTTGATCATTGCCAGTGTGAAAAATTTTCCTCTTTTGTCCAGATGGAATGTCCCGGGAAGTGACTTGTGCCCATCACCCCTTGTCTTCCATGTAACTCCTTGTAAGAAGAGACTGTCTTCTTTGTAGCCACACTTTAAATACTGGAGCATGGTGAAAAAATATCCCCTGAGGCTTTTTATACAATCTGAACAAACACAGCTCTCTCATCTTTTCCTCACACAGCTTCCTAGTTCTTGAATCATGTTTGTGGCCCTTCTCTGGATGCTTTCCAGACTGTCCCCATCTTTTTCATATAGTGGGGACTAGAAATGAACACAGTATTCCAGGTGTGGCCTGAGAAGCACTGAATGGGAAGTAGCACTGGGGAAAGGGGGTTGGTTTGATGTCCACAGTCTCTCAAGTGGAGAGCAGATACCTGGGAAGAGGCAGAGATCAGCTGGCTGGGGCAAGGAAGGGAAGCCTGGCCAGACATCTCCTGTTCTTGCCTCATTCTTGAGTGGCTTTGGTCCTACTCCTCATGCATACTAAAACGTGTTTCCAGTGTGTTATTTCCTATCAACAAACCTTGTTTCGTGCCAGGGGGCCTGCTGAGAGCCACCTGAGAATGGAATTGCTAATAGATGGAGCTCATGCCTTTTCCATGTGAATAGTTTGAATTGGATGATTATAAAGCAGCAACACCCTGTTCTGGGGTTTGCTGGCTGGTTTTCTCCTGCCTATTGGTAGCAAGCAGCTCCTTGGATCTTGTCCTCCACATTACCTGAGAAGTGATGGCACAGAAAGGGAGAGCATCAATCTTAAACCAGAGTGCAATTAAAAGTACTTCATTTCTTTACTTCTGCTCTGGGCCCTGGTCTTTGCACTCTCCCAGTGCTGGGCCAAGGAATTGCTGGTTCTAAAATGTGGATACTCCTGTAATCAGTAGTTAGGCTGCCCCTCTCTGCCTTTTCTGTCCTGCTTTGTCTCATTTCACCCATGAAATTTGGCATGGTGGGTCTGTGAAATCCCTGTGGATGTTAATCTTTGAAAGTGTTGTGGATGTGCCTGTGCATTCAAGCAAAGAGGGAATGGAGACAGACAGAATGGTCAGTTAAGGTTTGCCCTACCTTTATGTGGTTATAAAGGAAGCACAAAGGCAATGCTGCAGGTTATAATCCTGGCATGGTTTTAGAAAAGGTCAGCTCCTATTCAAAGGCTTTTCTGACAGAGCTTGAAGGTGGCCCTTCAATTGAAAGGAACTTAATTGACTTGCCCTAGAGCAGATCACTCCCTGTTGTGAAGATCAGATCTCCCAACCATTGTACCCTGCCACTGCCTGGGCAGCAGTGCCCTTGGCCTGTCTCATATGCTGTGTCCCCAGAGCTGCGACTCCCTCAAGTGCCCAAAGAGAGGAAAAACTCTCATGGTTTCCTAAGAGATTCCAGCATGCAACAGGCAATTTAATTACTTAACAATCTGTGCAATCAATTCATAACTAGATATAAATTTTGCAAGCATCATATGTAATTTTCTTTTTTTAATACTGCAGCATATTAAAGTATTCAGATTATTAGCAAAAACTCTTGCTATTCCTGGGAAGACAAGCTTGACTAGGATGAAACACCTGATGCTGGGGCTGGTTTTGCTTTCTGACCTTGGCTGAGCCTGTTGGCTGGCAGTCACTGTGGACAGCTGGTTTCACTGGACCGCCTGTGCTGTGTGCTGCTACAGGTTCCTTGTGTGACCTTGGCAATGTCATCTGCCTGCCTGGTCCACTATTCTCCAGTCTCAGCCTTTGTCTGCCATATCCATGCCGTTGGCTTACGGGCTAGAGGCCGTGCCTTGCTCCCTGTTAGGAGATGTCCTTCGTCTTTCCTTGGAGATGCACTGCCCCTCCTTATCCTCTTTTAGGGAACGTCTTCAGTGCACAGGGTTGGGAGCTGGCCATGGTGTTCAGAGCAGAAAGTTGTTTTTTTTCTGGCTGCGTCACTTTGGTCATCAAGGAGAAGTCGGGAGTGGAGTTCAAACCATCTGCCCAAGTTCAGAGCTTCCACCTGGTGGGGACAGGGTGGAGGGGAGGTGAATGACAGCCAGGTCCCCCAACTCTCCACTCTCCCTGCTTCCCATCAGTGGTGACTGAAAGCCTTTCTAATTTCCTTGCTTCTCACTGCATGTTGGTGGTCAGGGATGTTGGGTAACTATGGCAACTCGGTGATTAACATCCAGCCCCTGTGAAATGAAGAACCTGAAGCTGTAAGAATTAGAAATGATGCTGTATTGTCTGCTGCCAATAGGCTGATTGCTGCCATTTTCTGCCAGGTAGACCAGCTTTTACAGGCAACCTGGTGGTGTATAATTACCGTGCTGTGACTGATGCATTGCTATAGTTACTGTCTGTTGTGTTCCCTGACTAATAGTTCTTAAATTCTTCTTCAGATGGAAATGGGTTTGCCTGTAGATGTGAGAGGCAGAGATCTACATAGCCAGGAGATTCATCATGAGGGGTGTCAGTTTAGGCATGGAAAAGGGTCTTGTAATATTAAATATGGTGGTCAAGTGTGTGAATCACATGGATTGAACTGCTGGCAATGTCTGACTGGGGGGGATAAACCAGATTGTAAGTTGAGTTGATATGAGGGGGAAGCTGTGATGGCACAGGCAGCTGAAGTATTTCATCAGGCCCAAAACACTTGTCACTACACGGTTGTCTTAAAAACAACACAAAAAATAAAAGCCCTTGATCTGAGTGGGATCTGGCATCCTGCAGCACAAAATCCTCCTAAAACAAGTGACAGGGACATTCTACAACCAGAGGGATGCAGTCCATAGGGTAGGCATTGAAAACTGAGTCTCAAAACCTCAGTGCTTCTTGCATCCATCCTTCTGCAGTGGATGTGGAGTGGGGTGTGCAGGAGTGGATGGATGCTCTGTAGAGGTTGGTGTGTTCCCCTGCCACATGCAGATGTGAAGCTGCACAGACCTGGTGCTGCTGGTCAGTCATTGACTGATGTTCAGAATTTGGAGCCCCAAGTCCTGGTAAGGGATCAGATAGACCCAGGCTCAGATCTGGAGGACTCAGATGGACTTAGCCTCTCTGGGGTGAAAATGCCAGGCAGTGCTGCAGACCTCTCTCCTCCTCTTCTCTCCCCTGTGCATTGCCTCTGGTGTTTAGACATACCTATAAACTACACAAAGTTAAAAGGGGTTTGTTTCTTTTCAGACTGAGTGCAGCCAGGGTAATTTAGTGGAAAAATGTCATGCTAATGCAATTTAAAGTTCAAATGATCTTTCATTTTGAGGGAAAGGAGAATGTGTGTGCAGTCAGAATGTTAAAATCCAGTACTTGCCTTGCAATTCAAATAGAAATATGAGCTTTGGGGGATACATAAGTCACATGAAGTACAGTAAGTAAAACATAAAATGAATAAAAATGACCCAGAAACCATTATTAATGTTGCTGGGGGGGGGAATCCAACTTGGAACAAGTGTAGTGGCAGTCAGGAGCATTGTTGGAAAGGAAAAGTTAGCATGAAATTACAGTAACATGGAAATAATGAGAAAAAGTTATCAACAAGATTTTTTTTTCATACTAGTGTATAAATGTTGCAGCCCAAGTGCTTCTACCCTTCTACTTTCCAATCCCCAGCAACATTCAGGCAACTACTTGACTAAGAGTGGTGCATCATAACAAAGCTCTGGTTCATCTGCTGGAAGACGTGTCTGGTGGTAGCTGCTGCAAGGAGGAGCTCTGCTTGGTGGCTGGAGGATGCTTTGGCTTTGAAGTCCATGGAATGGCTTTCTGCATGGTGGCAGCCACCCCCTTCGCAATTGTTAAACATGCTGAAATCTCTGGGTGAGGTTTGCTCTTGAGGTTTGGAAGCTTTGCCCCCCCGTAAAAGCTTGGAAAGAAGCGAGCATCGGGGCTTGGGAAGAGTAATTACAACCAGGCAGAACAGTTTCTGTAGGAGCAAGGAAAGGATCCAGTGAGAGTTACCAGTGGGCAGCTGCCCTCTGAAAGAGAGAAATCATCCAGCAGCCCACCCTCCCTCTCTCTCTTAAAGCAGAAGGGGGAAGTTATTGAGGAAGACTGTTTCCAAACAGAATTGTTGAAGCATCTCCAATTGTGAAGCATCACCCTGTTGTGTCCTGCAGCTCCTGGGGACAGCTTTTATAGTGGTGGCTGATACTTCTCATGAGAAGTTGGAGGAAGGCATCTAGCTGAGAGTGTGAGGGGCCTGCTGTGCCTTAGTTTGACTCTGCTGGAAATCTCTGCAGGCACCCACGTGTTTCTGCAGATGTTTAAAGGAGAGCAGTGTTGGAGAAACCCAGGCTGGAGCTCAGCTCAAATCATTGCTGATGTACTGTAAGGCTGGGAAAAAATTCCAGCACCAAAGTTACGGGCATTTGCAGCCTCAGAGTCTGAATCCAGGGATGCTTAAAGAAAATGGTGCTTGTTTGTGGCTATATATGAGTTTTAGGGGAAAATGTTGCTTCATAGAACCAAACTGCTTCAGCTCCTGAGCACATCTGTGCTGGTTGTGGAACAGTGATTTCATGCTTTACTATCAGTACGTTGGGGGCAAGCAACCTGCAACAGAGACTGACCCACAGAGGTGAGTTCTGTCCTAAGAAGCTTGCATCAGAGCAAAACCTTCTTGGATGAAGAGCTGAATTAAAATGCCAAGGCTGGTGAAAGAGGAGGGCTGGGGGGAAAAGGGCTGCTTTGGGCAGCACTCCATGTGCCTATCCATGTGTGTGGGGAGGCAGAGGCAGATTTACAGTCTTTTTAGCAGCAGTCATCACCAGGGATATTTATTGGGTATGTAACATGCTTGTTCCTTAAGATAACACAAGCTGTTTAGTAGTGATTGAGTTATGCCAGCAGCGCTACCTATGCCATTAGTGCCCTTAGAGGATTAATTAGATGGATATATACCCCTCTCTTCAAGGTGTCTTGTAAATCAAGTGTGTGTTTATAGTGGGCTAACATCTCCAAAGGCTCTTTGCCAAAGGAAAGGGAAGAGAAAACGCAGCATCAAAATGCAGGGGCTAATCTCTGCTCTGAGGTGACCACTGTATGAGAGACTGGATCTGTGCCACCAGGGATTCGGGCCTGGAAATGATGGATGGGGAGAAAAAAAACCCACCAAACCCTAATTTACTCCTTTTGCTTAAACTCATTGTGAAGTAAAACTGAATAGTTTAACTCTAGTTACAGATCCTGAAGCGTTTGTAGTGAGTGCTTTGAACTCTGCTCTCCTACTACTATAAATCCAAACTCCTCTGGACTGATGATTAGATCTCCAGCTACAGTGATAAGGCTTGAAATGCTTTACCCATAGTGCAAAAGTAGTTTGGCTGAAATCAAAGGCTCCATTCAGGTAACTCAGTATTGATGACTTTCCAGTAAAAGTGATTGCTTATTGAAAAGATGGTTTTGTAACAAAATTAACTTCCTCAGTGATTTCTGTCTTGTTTTGACAATTTTTTGGGCCAAAAGTCTTAAACTTTTGAAATGAGGTAATTTCCAGTAGCAAATTCTCAGGTACAAGAGGAATTCAGGGATAAGACTGCATGCCTACTTCAAATAAGTCACAGCTATGGGTAAAATTTGGTGATACCTGAAGCTGTTTGTCATTGCTGTGCAAGGTCATCCCTTCTCTGCTCCTACCATCCTCCTTCCAGCCCCACCAGCAGAGTTGCAAACCTCTATCCCCAAAGTGCCCTAGCACTTTCCATGGCAGGAAACGTCTCCTGCCTTTGATCGACATTAACTCTTCATGGAAGGAGAAGTAATGCATGTTAATGACAGTTTCCTCACAGCTTTTTCCATCCCTACCTGCAGTCCAGGTAGGCTGCATATTGGTATCTCACTTTTACTTAATGAGTCTCATCTATGGAGGAAGTTTCCAGGCAGAATTCACAAGCAGTGGTGTTATGAATTCCTCTTGCCTGGCAATAACTTTTTTATGAGGTTTTTATTGTTCAGATAATATATTAAACCCATATTTTTTGCAAGTTTGCTTCTGCTCATTCCTTGCCCTTCAATTCTTCTCCTTTCCCTCCCCCTTTTCACCTGAGTGGCACTTTCACTAGAGATGTTTAATACAGCTCTAATCCGCTGATTCCCTGAGGTACATGAAAGCAGCTTTACGAGCCCATAAATCCAGAAAGATAAAGTGTGTTTTTACTAGTCATGTTGCCATGAAAATACAAAAAAACAAAGTAGTCTAATATGAAGCAGTCAGTAACAGATTTGTGTAATATTTCCACTTATCATAGAGAAAGCATTTGGAGAAAGGCTCTGCCAGAGTGTTGGTGGTGGGGAGAGATGCTGGGATGAAGGTGAAGAGCTCTGAGGGCTGGGAAAATCATAGCTGGGGAGTTAGTGGGGTGCATGGGTTGGGAGACACCCCCTCAGCCCTGCAAATGCAGTTCCCCATGGCCCAAGTGATGCATTTGCAGGTGAATCATTGATGGGTTTGCCTTATTATGCAGGGGGAGAGATTGTTGTGTGGGTTTGGGGTGGATGGGGAAGGGTGAGCAGAGCTGCATATAGCTCAGATGTGAGCTGGACATGGGCTGTGGCTGTTCTTCCCTGCAATGTGTTACCCCTGTGATGCCAGAGCTGTGCCCATCTGAGCTTGCAAAGGCACAAAGCAGTGGTGCTGAGTGGGAGCATGGAGCAGCTGGGGAGGCTTTTCCGACTCTGCATTTGTACCCCTCTGGCCCCAGCCCCATGGAAGGACTTCAATTCCAAGGGTAGCCTGTCCAGGGTTGCTAGCGCCTGGCTTTCCTTGGCATGTGGGCAGCCACTGTATTAAACACACTCACCTGGAGGTCACCCAGGCTGATTTCTGTGGCTCCGTGTAGCCTCTGCCTTTGAGCTGTGCTGGGCACCAAGGAGCAGCCATCAGAGAAAGCCCTTTTTCTTCATCCCCCCCATACATCATTGCCAAGACCCACTTCCTCTGACCTCTGCTTTCCCGTCTGACCTTCCTGCTCTCCCATCTGACCTTCTCTGGGCTCTTCTGAGATGTTTTTGCCCCAAAGCCCTGCTCTGTGTCATGACCCGTTGGAAAGAGCAGTTTCCCTGGGGTCCCTGGTGACTTTCCACACTTGGCCTTCGGCCTCGCTATAGGCTGGAGCACAGCTGGGGCTGGAGCGCTTGGGGGAGCTGTGAGCAGCGCTAGATGGCAGGAGTCAGTCATGCAAAAGGATGGGCTGTCTCCCTCTGAAAATCCTTTTGAAGCTGCCGAGGTGGAAATCTGCCGACTCACTCGGAGCTGTGTGGACCAGGATGCGCTGAAGTGCTGAAAATCCCTTTTCCAGCCGGACTTTAGGACTCTGCCTCCCATCTTTTCCGCAATCCACGAGTACCCTGCTTGAGGACGGTGGGATTTGCCAAGGCTTTAGCAACTAGGGTTGTATTTGCTTGGTGAATCTTGGCTCGGATTTGGGAGGTGCTCAGAGTACTGGCTGGGACGGGGGTTGCTGTGTGGTTTGGATGTCTGTGTGATTTCCCGGGGGGGGTATGTTTGAGAGCTGTAGCCAGGTCCCACTGCTCATGCTTTACTGAGGAGCATCAGCTGGGCATCCTGAGAGCTGAGCCAGAATTACAGCAGGCTTTTACACCCACATCCCCCTTCTCCATTTACATGTCATCTTTAGCTGCTCAACAAAATTACCCTTGCTTTAATCATTGCAATTCTACCCATTCAGCCCCTGCTTTTTGGAGGGAAGCAAAGTGCTGGGTGCCTGCTTGAGGCACTTTGCTGTCTTTCCAGCCTGTAGCCACTCCTCCTGGTACAGCACAGGCTGCACTAGCTCCACGCTTGAGCCAAGCAGCTGTTTAAGTGAGAGGCACATGGAGATGCTCTAAGTTTTGTTATAACTTTTCTCTTGCTGTGCCTTTGCGTTCAGAGATGTTCTCTGTGGCAGCAGCTGAAGGCAGCAGCTGTCACATATCCCACTCCCTAATGGTGTTTCCCTATGGAGCACGTGTTGGTGCTGCTGTAACCTTTCTGTAGTCTGTGTGATATTGTTGGGTCAGAAACCTGAGTGAGAGACAGATGATGCAAAACTCAATCTCTGGAGCACTTGAAAGAGGGAAGATTAGTACCAAATGCTGTAGCAACAATGAAAGAAAGCAGTTGTTTCCTCAAATTCTTTGCTTTGGAAATCCCTCCTGGGATAGAGATGAAGAGTTGCTTTACCTCTTTGAGGCTGAAGGAATCAGGGGCAGGAGGAGCACCAGCTTGTTCTTCTGTATGCTAAAATGTGAGGGACAGAGTAACTTCTGCAGAGTAATGGTAACAAAGCTGGTCTGTGCTCCAGGGAGGCAGAGATCTGAGCAGAGAGCAGCCTGTCCCCTGTGGCTGGTTCAGAGGAGGCGTCAGGCATTGATTACTCCTTTCATCATGGCACAGAGAGGATTACTAATGATCTAATTGTTCTTCTCATCCCAGCCCAAAGAACTGAGTGAAGATAACCCATTGATACTAACCCCAGCTTCAAAGACTTGCTCTGCCAACTTACCTTCTCTAAATACTATATAATGTCACTTGGTAACGCTAAAGCAAGATGTTCCCAGTGCCCGTGCTGGAAGCATAGCCCAGAGCAAAGGAGCATCCACCAGCTGAGCGTGAACTTTACATTGCTCCAAACTCTCCCAAAATCCTAGGGATTTCAGCAGGGTATAAACCATCACCTGATATCCAACCCATCACTTGAAGCTTGCAGACTCCCCAAAACCCCAATGTACCCACAGAAAAGCCACTGCAAGCAAAGGCAGAGCTGTGTAGGAGGGCTTGCAGCCACTGTCTCTAATGAGGGGCCACATGTGGAGGCTACTTGGTAAGCCTGAGGGATGAGATTAAAGCTGATAGGAATTGCACTGTAGAATACAGGCTTATGTCTGCTGCTGATGGGGATGTTTATTTTCAGCAAGGTACATATTTTCTCTGGAAATTAGCCCAACACAAGCTCTAAACCTGATGTTTCCCCATGAGGTCAGAAGCTCTGGTTGCAGGAGGTGGTGGTTGTAGACAGGGGGTGCAGCTGTGCCCATTACATTTTCTCTATATAACCTTTTATAATATAGTAACTTAGAGTTTTTGTAAAGTTTCCCCCTCATTAGAGTTTCACAGATTTGAGGCGGAGTCCTGTATGAGGTGAGGGAGGAGATTCCCTGCAGGGACATGGGGGATGTGGTGCTGATGTGGGGATGCACAAATCAGCAGGGCACACTTGCATCCTGGTTTTTGGGCTGGCCCCTTGCCAGAGAGGACTGGCAAACATCTGGGCTGGGGCAGCCTGTGTGGACAGCTGCTTTCTGCCTGAACATCTGTCCCTAGAAAGCATCCCCTCTGATCCAGAGATGTGCAGGCAGAAACGACATGTAGACAAGTGTATTTTGAAGCCTTTTTTCCCCTCTTCTGACTACAGCTGCTGCCTGGGGATGCACTGAAAGACTCTCACATTGAGAAACATTATTGGCACATCATTATCCAGCTGCATTTTTATCCATACCCCATGAGAGAACAAGGTGGCAAAGCAGCTTTTGTGAAAGGCTGATGCAGCCCCATTCCTCCAGTCCCATTTCCAGCCAGCAGCTGGGTTCAGCAGTCTTCTGGAAGCCTTGCACAGTTTTGGCAGGGCTGGAGCTGACCTTTCCATACAGAGAGGAAAATGAGAGGGGAAGCATCTCCACCTTGCACTTCCTGCTCCCTGTAGCAGAGGGAAAGCAGACGCCTCTGCAGACAGTCTCAAACTGAATGGGAGAGCCAAAGCCTGGGGTTAGTCATCCAGGCTGGGCATTGACAAAGCATCTTTATGCAGGTAAGAGCTCTTCAGGAAAAGCGTAATTTCTCTGTATGTGCAGCACTCACAAGAGCAAAACAGCTCCTTGGAGCTGGCTGCAATAACAGAATTGTCTTCTGAAGAGAAATTGGAAAGCCAGAGGGCTTTGGAAAGGGCAGTGCAGAGGCTTTTAATGTTTTTCTTCCTTCTAAAATAAAGATGATGTTTACTACTTCCCTGCTTTTTCCCTGGCCCCATGCAAAGCAGATGTTACTGTGCAGAAGGTAACCACGCTAAACTAATTAAGCTTCTGTACATGGTGGGAATGCTGGCTCTGGGAATTGGGGATACTAGGAAGAGCATCTCTGAGCATAGGAGCACTTGCAGGCAGTCCCCTTTGCAGAAAACTGTGTTTGGGTACTGCTGGGTGCAGTGGTTTGTTGGCAGAGACTGTGACATGCATGTGCAGGATGGGGAAATGTGGGAAGGTGGCAAGCAGACCTGGGTGGTTTGAACGTAGTGCTGTCAGGGTGAGGATGCAGCCCATGTTCATAACTCTGGATAATACCCTAAGCTGGGGTGAGCATCGAGGTACTGAATATCATGGAAGAAGCTGAGCTGGGAGCAGCATTCCCAGCCCTTCCTATGTGTATCTGTTGCTCTAGCTCACCAAAGGGTCTGGGGAGACACTGAGGAGCTGGTATGTAGAGGAGATGAAGAAAGTGGAAATTAAGGATGAGTTAAAAAAGACAAGGGGAAGAGAAGGAGCAGAGATGAAGGCAAGTATTGCTAATGTTTGGCAAGGTCTTCAGGGTTATCCTGGGACTGAGGATGATTAATGTGCTGGAGGAGTCCCCTCTCTGTGGTCTGCTGGCCAGGTGATCTGTCACTTCTTTGTGAAGGACTGCCTGGTTCCCACGCATCGCTGTTTAAAGGTGGGTTATTGATGACCCACCTTTACAAACCATTCCACCTAATTACTATTTTGGGCCAGAAAATAGCTATCAGAGTTGGCTGGAAAGAGAGTGAAGGGGCAGGACTGTGATAGAGGCTGTCAGGAGATGCTAAAACCCATAGCCCAGCAAGTCTGTCCCCCACCATGCTAGGGATAGCAGCTCTAGACCTGCTGGTTCACTAGAGAAGGTGTTTCGTCACAGAGTGGTAGTGCTGGGACCTGGCTGCATAGTTGGATGTTCCTAATTGGAGCAGATGTAGAAATGCCTTTGGATTTATAAAAACCTGGTCTCAATGTACCACGTAATCAGCTGGTGATTGGTGTGGGATGCCTTGCTGTCCTGTCCTGCTTTCCCTTCCTGCTGATTGCTGTTACATGTGACAGACCTTTCATCTGTGATGGGCAGAGATGCTGGAGAATCCTATTCTGCCCTTTTGTCCTGTATTTGCTTGCTTTGCACAGAGTTCAGATTAGCTGAGTAAAAGCTGCTGATGGTTTGATTGACCCCCAGATCAACTAAAGCAGCATAGAGGCAGATGGAGGGCTCAGATCCTGAATTTTATCCCAATCTCCATTCCCCAAGGGCCTTCCAGGTTAATTGCCCTGATCTCTCACTGCCTTTTCCTGCTGGCCCTGAAGGACTGTCAGGCTAATGTTGGCCTACATGGCCAATGTGCAATGAATCCTGGCTGGGGAGGTGCTGGATAAAAGAGGGAGGGAGAGAATTGGTTTGCTGTGTCAGGCAGCAACAGCAGTTTCTGCCACTGTTTAATTCTCAGTTCAAGGCCCATGGAGAATGCAAAGGGCTCTGCTCCTCAGCCAATGTGAAGCTGCTAAACAGCATCTTTGTTACATTCACGTGTGAGTCTGTGGGCTCCTCTCTGGGTGACAGCCTGATGACCATGGGGAAGGTAAGGAGAAGGGATGATGCTGCTGTTGTTTCTAGTGAGTGCTGCTTGCTGCAGGCCACCCCAACTGCCAGCTCCCTTCTCCTGGTACCCTTTCTGCATTCAGAGTTTGTCTTATCAGCTTCAGCTGCTTTCAGAGGAAACTGATGGATGGAAGTTTAGCTTGAGTGGAGCTGGGGCCCTCAGTGTGGGCTGCCTTTGGTTGGTTGGGATAAATGAGGGTATCAATGGCCAAATACTTTCCTTACCAGCATGTGGATGCAGGTGCTGACTGCATGACCCTACAAAACCAAAACAAAACTGTGCAAAACCTAAAGGGTTTGTGTTGCTCTCACTTGGGATTTAGTGTTTTAGAAGGAGCATCTTGAAACCATGTGGATGCTCAGGCCTGAGAAAGATGCCTTCTGGCAGTGACTGGGGGGATGAAGAGGGAGGGGTGGAGAACCAACCCTGCTGTGCTCTGAATTCCAGCCTTGTTTTGAAGACATTTCATACCAGCATTTATTATAAATTCACAGTCTGGTTTGTGTTGGGAGACACATTAAAGCCCCTCCAGCTCCACCCCCTGCCATGGGCAGGGGCACCTTCCATTGGAGCAGGCTGCTCCAATCCCCTGTGTCCAACCTGGCCTTGAACACTGCCAGGGAAGGGGCAGAAACAGCTCCTCTGGGCACCCTGTGCCAGCGCCTCAGCACCCTCAGAGGGAAGAGCTTCTGCCCAAGAGCTCATCTCAGTCTCCCCTCTGGCAGGTTAAAGCCATTATACAACACCCTTTTGGTATGAGACTTGCCTGTTTCTCCCGTCCTATTGGCCTGAGCACATCCGGGGATTTGAGAGCTCCACGAGTCCACACTAATCTTATGAGGTTACACTAATCTGAGCCTGGAATTAGATGGCCCTTTATCTGCTGGGGGCTTGCTATTTCACTTACATAAATTATCTCACTAGTAAAGACAAATCAATTATTGGTGCTGCTTCCAAGGGGAATGTTTTGGTCTACCTTTTCAAACAGCAATAAACCTGCACATTCTCACTGCCAAATATTAGCTGTGGCAAAGCAGCCAAAATAATAAATAATCCAGCCATAAAGACAGCAAGTTAATGAATGATCCTCTTTCAGTTGGACATGTGCAAAGACAATACAGAGCTGAAATATGCCCAGAAATATTACTGGGTTTCATTAAGATGTTCTACTTCTCTATACAGCCATTTCGCTCCCTCCTTTTTTGGAGGTCATAAGCCCCACAGGGTAATGAGGCTTTTGGCTAGGATTAAGCCAGTTTCTGTTTTGTGGACCTCAGCTATGAGCTGTGACAGGGATGGTTACAACTGGGGATATGGGGGTTTTTTGGAATGTCCCACACCCCACTTCTCCGCTGAGCTGGTGACGGGGTGCAAGAGTCCTGTGCTGATGTCTGTCCTTCTGGCAGGACATCCAGTCCTATCGTCAGTCTAAAGCTGGGTTCATGGGGAAGCTGGGAGGGCCTGGGGGGAAGTGCTCCCAAGTGCTTGATCAGGACCAGGCGCTGCAGTGACAGGCACAGTTCGTCACCAGCCTGTCTCCTTTCTGGCATGGGGACCTGGGAGCTGATGGAGATCGCCTCGCGGCCATCACTGTCTCCCTGCACCTTTGCATCTGTTTGCAGGCTCTAATTAGCAGCCCTGCCATTCAGGTGCTATGTGGGCATCCTTTATTT
The DNA here is from genome assembly GCA_024733675.1 of Psilopsiagon aymara. Lineage (NCBI taxonomy): Eukaryota > Metazoa > Chordata > Aves > Psittaciformes > Psittacidae > Psilopsiagon > Psilopsiagon aymara. The sequence continues at coordinate 42,190 of JANRGW010050274.1, read as the reverse complement.
AGTGGCATTATTTGCATTGACAGGATTGATGGGACATTTCAACAAGCAGTTTGGAGGAACAGAAAGTCCAACTTGTTACAAAATGCAAAGGCAGCAGCTGGCATAAATTAATGTGTGTAGTTTTAAGTGTTTACTACAGCACTGTTTTCTTCTGTCCTCCCATGGGGGATAATTAAAAAAGAGGCTGTTTCTCTGCTACCATTAGGTTTCAGGAATTGTTGTCATATCCCTTGACTCCAGCAGACATCCTTGAATCTGACAGATGATCAATTTAGCGTATTGAGGAGACTTACTACTTTTCCACTGTAAGTTTAGGGATTATTGTATCCCTGGGTAGATTGATTCATATTTGGTTGTCTTCATTAGCTGAAAGATGCCATAGACCAAATTAGCACTGAGCTTTTAGTGATCAAAAAGGATGGAGAAGTTTCTTATCAGTAATTGATCATGGAGCTATTAATGGATGCAAATGTATTTGTTCACTCTGCTTTGATAAATAATGGCTTGCTGCTCTCCTGTGATATCACTTGTGATGTTCTTCTCACTGCTGTACAGCCCCCAGGCCATGAGCTGAAGTGTCTGGCTAGCAGAGACAGATCTTGAGCTTCATTTTCATTTGGTATCAGTTATTGATGGGTGAACTCCCTCAGCTGATTCATCCTAGTGTTTTGCTCCAACTTTCAGGGAGCTGCTGAGGTTCTTGTGGTAAGAGAGCTGGTTCCCATTTTTGCAAGGCAGGTTGATTTTCATTCTAGGATCAAGCTTTAATAGCTGTTCTGGGAAGTCTGGAGGTGCTTTAGTGAGGGCCGAGATGTTTGGAGGTCCTTGCGGGGGCATTTTTCCTGCAAGGAGCTGCTGAGCTGTGACTGGTCCTGAGCCTCTGCACCCCCATCCCTCCTGCATCCCTTGGATGCAGACATGCGTCAGACCCCCAGCTCAGTTTTGATTTCTTGGTGAAATTCATGCTGGGGGTTGACCAAAATATGTGGCTCTATCTGTATCTATTTGCCAGATGGCTGCTGAAACCCCTAGCAGAGATATCAAGGATGGTGTTCAGGAGCAAGAGGGGTTGGGGGTGATCATATCTGTTTATCCCAGCTCAACAGTCTTGGGGATGAGCAGGAGAGCAGGGAGCTGCTGAAAAGTGGGGACAGGCCTTTCACTCTTCCCTTGCAACTGCCTTACATCAGCTCTTTGGAGCAGTTTCTCCCTGGCAAGTGCCTGTGCAGCGCTTGGACCAGTGGGGCTTTGGTCTCCAGTGGAGTGTCCTGACACTGCTCCAGCGTGCATACTGGGGACACGGAAGAAGTAGCTTGCAAGGCCCCCTTCCCACGTTTTGCTGCAAATCTGTCATGCATAATATTCTTTTCCTCTTCATCATGGTAATGGCATCCTCTCTGGAGGTATTTAAAAGACGTAGATGAGGTCCTTAGTGACATGCTTTAGTGGGTGGGCTTGCCATTGATGGGTTAACGGTTGAACTCGATCTTAAAGGTGTTTTCCAACCTAGATGATTCTGTGACTCTATGAATTTTGTGCATGGCAATTCTCAGGCACAAATAGCATTAAATCACCTTTCTCTTCTTTGGTAACTACAAGAGGATTATTAATAACCTGCATTCATAAAACGATTTCCAGTATATCAAAGCGCTCTGCACACATTCATTTAGCCTTACAACCTTCCACTGGGAGAATTGCCAGTATGAGTCACGTTTTATAGCAGTGTAGAGGGGGTAGCAGTGAAGAAAACCAAGCTCTCTCCATACTCACATTAGCACAGGCACAGGACAAGTGCTCTCAGGATGATGGCAGATGCACTTGTGAGCATGTACAGGATTTGACTAATACTGGTGGAGAGGACTGTCCTTGAGGTCACTCAATGAATCATATCCAGAGCCATAAATAAAGCCCAAAGCATCCTTCAGCCTCCCTGACTCTGCACGAGTTGCATTCCCTGGCAAAGAAAAGGGCTGTGTTTATACCTTTGTAGAAAATGGGAAGAATGATTTTTTTTTTTTTTTTTTAGGAAGCAGGAAGTTGCAGGGCATGAAGGCTGGGGCAAGTGTGGGGTGGAGGAGGTAAGGAAACCACCTGATCCTCACTCCTGTGTTCCAGCCTCCTCTTGATATGAATTTTCAAGGATTTGGGGTTTGCTGCAGGGTCCCCTTTCCCTCTGGTCCCCAGCTCAATCGCAGTCCTCATCCTGCAGGGAAATCTCGGGCACATAGGGTGAATCTCACTTTCCCCTTCGGTTCTGAGTAGTTGCAGGTGAGACCTATTGATGGGGAGATATCCTTCAAAGGGTTAAATCTTGAGGTTTGGATGAATGCAAAAAGCCAAGTGTTTCTTGGGATTTCTTTTTAATTACCATCTTCCACCACATTTTAATTTGAGGCATCAAAGACAAGACAAAGCAGCACAACTCTGGTCTGTGCCTGTGGTGGAAGGCTGGCTTACTGTCATTTCCATTCCTTTGCTAGGGACAAACAAACCCTCTCTGCTTTTTTCTGAGGCAGTGTTTTGTTCTGTGCATTAATTTATTTTCTAAAATAAAACAAAAAAATTAAAAAATCTGAGAGAACTGGCACATTGCAGAAGGGAAAAAAAGAATGGTGTTTATGGGATTAAAAAGGAGGTATCTCCTTTCTTCCAAATAAATTACAAAGCACTCTTTCTGCTTTGTACCTGAGAACCTGTAGGAAAATAGTTTATTTTTAGTGCCAGATTGGATGGAGAGATGAAATGACTGAGTCTTCTTCAAAAGCCACCAATGATGAGCCTGTGCCAAGGAGCGGAGGCTGCAAAGTGTTATTGCTGCTTATTATTTTTGTTGTCTGGAGTGGTTTGACATTCACCTTGTTTTATTCTTAGTTCTGATCAGAGGCTGAGAGTATTGCACAGCTCGGAGAGGACAGAACCTGAAGGGTAAGATCAGCAGGTTCGTAGCCAAAGAAAGAGCTGAGCAACAATTCTCTGCCCCCTGCAACCCTCTGCTGATGCTTGCGACTACATCTGCAGCCTTGTGCCCTCACTGAGCTCTGACAGGGACCCTGTCCCAAACCTGGAAATACCCCCAGCAAAACTTGGTTGCTCTCTCCTCTGCCTCACTCTCCAGCCCTGCGGATCCTCCCATCCTCCAGCATCCCAGCATATCCTCTGGGATGAGCTCAGTGGTGCCAGTTTGTTAAATAACCCAAGCAGCTGCTTGATGAGATTAGGCTCTGCTGAGATGCTGATGCTCTGTGGCAGATTAATATTATCACGTGTGGCTTTAATGGGGTCAGAATTAAAGGCTTTAGGTTCATATCTCCTATCTCACTTCCCAGAGTGGAGTGAACCCTGTGTGTGCCAGGGTGACAAAGGGGTTTTCCCTATTTCACACATCTGGGAGAGGCAGAGTAGAGGAACAAGACACGCAGGTGGAGATCTCTGTGCTTTGGCATGTATCGTCTTCTTCATTGCTGTCATGGTGCTTGTAACTACCTCCATCCATCACTTCCTCTCACAACGGTGAAATCAGCCCAGTACTTACTGCAGGCGCCAGTCTCCTCCAGAAGCACTGAGCCATCCTCTTCTAAAAGTCTCTTCATTTTCCTTTCTTTTATTCTCTCCCTCCCCTTCTCTTTTTACTGCCACATTAATAAGCTTTCATTTTCATAGTGAAACATTGAAGGCCATGGCCAGTCATGCTAAATTACAGGTGTGAGAGGCACTGGTCAGATGTACTCCTGTGCCATTAAGTGACCAAATGTTGCTTTCATCAAACCACTGAGGATAATTTTAGCAATAAATAGGATCACTTCTGAAGTGGATGGGGTCTATAAAGCCCAATCCTGCAGCTGCCATGCACCATTGATGCCCTTCTGGGCCTCTGGATTGTGGGAAAGGAAGGAAGGATTTGAGCATCACACATAGGCTGTGCTTAAAATGTACATGGGAATGTTCATGTTGGCAGAGGGTGTGATTTCTTGTTTGTTTTACACTGCTTTTCTATCCCACCAGGGCTCCTTGTGCAAAGTGTCCTTGTGGGTATATCTTAGTTTGTTCAAGGAAACAATTAAAGTAGCAGTTGAGGTAATGTTTTCCTTTCTTGGTAAAAAAAGTGTTAAGAGTCTTTCTGGGTTTTAAACTCCTGGCAAAAGGTTTGACTGCCAGAAAAAGAAGTTATATGGATTATTTGGACTTGTTCCAGCATGAAAATCATATCAAAAAGGGTCAATTGCAGGGAGCTGGGCTGAGCAGAGACCCTCCATGTGTAGAGCTTTAGCTGCTACTTAAGGCTCTTAGTCAGCATTTTCTCATTTTTCCTTGCTTCCTGCCTCCTTCTGCAGGAAATCCTGATGTCGTTTAATCATTTAAACAGATGCAAAGTCACGTTTCAACTTCTCTCCATATATCTGTGCTCTGGGTGAGGTTAACTCTTAGTCTTTTGCCGCTACCTGCCAGGATGCCTGGTCTCAACACTGGCAGACACATCTCTCTTGTTTGACAAGTGTTTGGTGGGTATTTTCTTGTGGGGGATGGCGTGTGCAAAGCAGCCTTATGTCCTGGTGTCTGTGAGTTATTACAGATGCTAAACGCAGAACATCTCCTGACAGCTAAGCACCTCAGATCTCTTAGCCATCAAAAAGCAGTGTTGCTTCTGACTGAACTTAATCATCTCATAAGAAATGATGGAGAGGAAGAGGGAGGGGAAGGAAAAGAATAGAAGTATGAAAATCACTGCTGTACCACCACACCTCTGCTTCAACCTATCTTCTTTCATGCCCTGGCTGATTTGTTTTGATCACTCTGAGCCTTCACTGTTGAGGTTTATTTGAATCCCATTCACAGGGAATTTATTGAAATAAGGATTCATTAATGAGTTGTACAACTGCTGGTAGAGAGGAGTGGGGCACCAGGGAGGTGATGCGGTCCCAAGGCACTGGGCAGGGATGCAGGATCCTGTGGTGAGCCCAAAAGTGTCTTCAGCCCTGAAGTGGTGCCAAAAGAACCTTCCTCCAGCCCTTGTGAATATGGGTATTAACAAGGTGTGAGAAAAGTGGAGCGGAAATCCCATATACAGTGAGCAGCGTATTGAAACAACATTTCTGTGTTGGAGAAAATGAAAAAGGTATTTAGTGTATTGACGTAGAATGGAGTGGATGTTGTTAAATCATTATTCCAATGAAAAACAGCTGGAAATCAATTTATACAACTACTGAGCTGGTCCAGAGTAAGGGCTTCAAGAGGGGCTAAGCAATTATTTTTAGTTCTTCTGTTATAATAAAGCTTAGGCTAATTCCTGGGTAGGCCTCATTGTTCTTGTGTTGTGTGCACTCGTGAGGAGCCTTAAGTCTTCCAAGCAGGAAAAAAAAACTCATCTGCTTTATAAAAGGACAGTCCAAGTTAGGTTTGTATTTGATAGGGTGTTTTTCTCCTCAGGGGCACTGTCCATAGCCTAATAGGTAAGAATTTATGGGTTTTTTTCTCAGTCCAATATTTCTAATACGAATGTTTTTTCTTCTTCCTATTCTAAATAATTACCTGGTTGCATGACTGTCAATGCACCCAGGTGGAAAGAAAAGCTCTGATTAACATACACATACATTAAACTTATCTCAAATGATTCAATTCTGAATCACCTTTTCCCACCGTTTAAAGTGGGGAGAATTAAAAACCTACACAGGGCAGCTACTCTGCTGAAAAGTGCTTTTTGGACTTGCCCAGACTCACTGTTGTCCTTCTGCCCCAAAGCTGGTTTTGTTTGTGAGTTTGTTTGGTTTGGTTTTGGGTTTTGTTTTTTTGGGGGGGAAGGTTGTTTGTTTGTTGTTGTTGTTGCAGATGTTTTCAATTTCTCCCCAATTTGTTGTAATTGTTATGATAAACATTTCTGCCAAAATGGTAGTAAAAACTCTATTTTCCCAAAGAAAATTAACAAAGTATGTTCACGGTTCATGCAGCCTGTTTATTAAGCTGTCGCAGGAGTTGACTGCAGCTGTGAAATAAGATATAATTAAAGTCTGGGGTCCTCTCCCAGATATCAGCTTTTTGGAACTTGTTATACTGCAGACACAGGAATTATTGTGGCCAAACAGCCCAATCTGTCAACTGGGAGCACTCCCAGCTGCCATGCGTGTGCTGGCACATACCTGGGGACGGTATATGCTGGCTGGTGTTCATGTACATCATCCGATATAATCAGTTCATCTCTAGGAAATGGAAGGGAAATGTTGTGGGTTAGATTTTTTTTCTTTCCCTGAGACATCAGCATTAATCTTTTCTTTTCTTTTTTTTTTTTTTTTTCTTGATCTGTTACCAGTTTCCTTTTCTCATTTCAAATAGGGAATACCGTCCCCACTGCATTGGAGGTAGCATCCTTGTTGACTTTGCAGCTGGCTGATGCTCTTTGGGTACATCAGCCCTGAGGATGTCTCCTGGCCCTGAACCTTTCCATTTTCACCCTCAGGGGTTCAGGGAGGAGGAAAGTGCTGAAAGCTGGAGGCAGCCTGTGGGGGGGCTACGGGGGAGGCAGCCTGACCTCCCATCTCCTCATCACTGCTCTTTGAAGTGCCTGCAATTCATTCTCAGCTCAATGTTGCAGCTTCTGGACCTTTCAGGATCACAGCTTGTTCTTTGCAGTAAGCAAACAGCCTGGCACTATATCCCTGACCCTAGGATTTAATAAAGAGATATTTAACTCTACCCTGCTGCAACCCTTTCACAAAGACAGGGGTCTCCATGGCAGCTGGAAAGTCTCACACTGGTCAAGAGACAATTTTCTGATTAAGCGGTTTTGCATGTTGTCTGGCAAGGTCTTTTATGTGCTCATTTAATCCCCCGCTCCAGTGCGGGGAGGCAGCGCTCAGCCCTTGTCTCCCTGTTCCTCCCTTCTTTTCAGCACTGACTCAGTTCCAGAGATGAAGCCAAGCCATCAGGAAAGGGATTTTAAAATATTATTGCTGTGCCCTTCAGCTGGTACCTGCAGTTCCATGTGCGTTCCCTTTCCTCTCCTACTCGTAAATCTGGGTGTGAATGTCTTCCAAGGCCAAGCATGCTTCATATTGCTTCTGCTGGTGGTGCTGCCCAATATGTAATCACCAATCCATTCTAAGCTTGTCTTTCAGGCCCAGATTGTTTCTTGCTTGTGGAAATGTTCTTATCCTTGTAAAGTACTGCAAAAGCTGCTGATGGCTGGGTTTGGACAGCTGCATCTCCAGGGATTGGATGCATGGAGAATGTGAAAAATGCATTCTAGTGGCTTGGTACAACTGGTTTTCTGGCTGTTTCAGAAAAGCATACTGGAAAATCTGTGGGCAAGCGGAGAATTATTTGGAGAGTGCTGAAAGATCCTTGACTGAAGGAGCAGGCTTTAATCACCTTGACTGTGCTGTTGGTTCTTCCGGTTCTCAGGAATAAAAGGGGCTCACCTGGATGCAGATGTTGCAGACAGAACTGTTGCTTGCTCAGGTTTTAGGGATGCCCATTCCATGCGGCGGTACAGAGCATCCTAGGCTGGGATGGGTGCTGCAAGGCAGGCTGGGTCTTATGATATTCATCTGGTTTATTTTCCAAATACAAACCCTGAAGGGATGCTTCTGAGGGACAACAGGCATGGGTGGATGCTGGGAAAGGTGCTAAGTGCTGTAATTTGTTATAATGACTCAAAGATGCAGAGGCACAGTCTGCCCACCAGTGCATCCAGCAGGGTCTTTAATGGGAAACAAAGGCCTTGATTCAGTAGAGATGTGATTGTGCCCTGGATGGGGACTTGTGTGCCCAGCTTCTCATGGGAGTCATTTGGGCCAATTTCCCTCTGTTTGTTCAATTGATGGAGCCACTTTGTGCTGCTTCAGGCTGGAAGTGTATTTCTCAGGGCTGGGAGCAGGATGGTGGCAGGCAGCAGAGGTGCTTCCTGCAATAATGTGCATGAATTTCTTTCCCCAGTCTAGTTCTCCAGGTTCCATCCCTGTGCAAATGACACTCTGGGCTGCTTGGCTGCTGTATCTCAGCCAAAAATGCCTGGATACTCCTTCGGCTTTCTCCCTTCTAGCAGGTAGAGCAAACAATAGCACAGGCTGCTTCTGGAGAAGTCAGATTTGGGAAATAACTTCCCTGGTTTGCTTTTCTGTTCCTTCCTAGTTAACCCTGTTGTGGGGCATCCCAAGCAGGGAAGGTGCTGTACAAAGTATTACCAGAGTTACTGCCCAATGTATGGAGCTGCCAGGAATGAGGGTGACATGGTGTAAGCAACTGGGTTTTAGGTGGTGGTCTGGGAAACAGGCTCAGGGGCATCCATGTAGTTTTGCTTTTCCCTATCAGCACCCAGCTCCACATTCCCACTGTACTAGGATGGGGAGGATGCACAGGCCAGGGGTGAGGACTGAGCCACAGATGCTATTTTCCATTAAGGTCTCCAAACATTCAATTAATTCCAACTTTACCAGACAGCTATTTGTTTGTTAAATTAAAACCAGCTGGTTATTGAAAGAAACATATTTATTGGGAATTAGCAGCCATGTGCTGGATGGATATTTACTACCTAGTTGTCAAAGCTCAGAGATTCTGTGTTTAATAATAGTTTTTTTTCCTTTTCAATTAACACGGGGGGGGAAATACCCTATTAATTCCAAATTAAATGCATGTTTGGAAAACTTCAGTTCTGAATGCTGCTGACATTGCTGTTGTGTTACAGCTGCTCTGTAACACAACTCTGGTTCCAGCTCTGGCAAAGCGTTCTGGGACAAAGGATTTGCCATCCTTTGCCCTGACTCAAACCAAGTTCAAGGGGGTCTGGTACCCCTTGGTGCCGCTTCGTACTCTCCAATCTGCATCAAGCACTTTGTGGCTCTGTCTGGCCCCGGGACATGGGGCATTGAGTACTGGACAAAGGCAACCTGCTCCTTGGCTCCTCCCAACAAGTATCAGATATCTCAATGGTTAGAAGAAATTGTTGGTAACTGGTCTTAATGGAATAGGCAGTTAGAGACATGAAATCATTTAAAGCTGAATGGCAATCAGAGCTCTCCTGCATTGTATATGGCCTTTCTTCCAGTCTTGCTATTTGCAGAAACATTTGTTGACCATCCCAAGCAGTTTCCTCCAGTGCCTGCCTGGGCTGTGCTTGGCTTTTACAAGCTGTGTGAAGAAATGCTGTTTAACTATGGAGAATAATCCTGCTTGGAGCTGGGCACCAGGATTTGAGGAGGTGGCATCTCAGCCCTGCATCCCATGGTGTTGCTCAGATGCGCTAGGGCATCTGCTGTGGGTGTTTGGGTGTGAGTGGCTTTGTGCCAGGATTTCAAGATGTGGCCTCATCTCTTGTGCCCCTGGAGAAGTCACTTCTCCTGCTTTGAACCTCAGCTCCTTGTCTGTGACAGGATCTGGCCCTTGTCCATAAAGGCTTTGTCATCCAAGTGCAAACTGCTTGCTGACTGAAGGCACCCTTTGAAACAAGTCCTCAGTGCCCTGGGGAAGGAAGTTTGTGTCTCTCTGCCTGGAGTTTAACTCGGTGCTGACTTCTTTTCATTGCGAATCAAAGGTCTCTGTCTGCTATTCCCAGCAAGGGGGGGCTAAACTGGCTGGGGGGTGAAGCTTGACCTCCGCCGTCTTACTCTTAATCAAAAGAAGTCAGGGCAGGGGAGTATTTGTGTAGAAAACGATTTGTGAATGTGTAGGGATGGAGAGAACAAAAAGCATCTGAAGGGTTGCTTCCAGCTTCTGACAGCGTTTCCCTGGAAGCTGCTTAGAGAGGATGACCCGGGCACTGCTGGGTCTGTCCCCATTTCAGCAAACCCCTCCTTTCTCAGGCCGTAAGGAATGTGATATCAAGAGCGCAGAGGGTGGTTTTGTATGATATATGGGGTTTCTGCGGCGATCCTGTAAATAATAAGCAATGAGAGCAGCAGCAATAGGGGAGACCCCACTAGATGGCAATGCTAAACTGCTCCCCAGCCCTGCCAGCATCGTGCAGCCGCACCGGCTTTCCAGAACATCCCAGTGCCTGATTTGAGTCCTATTGCCCTGGTTGAGTCCTGCCCTGGCAGGACTTGGCAACATGCGTGGTCAGGGGAAGGAGTGAGAAACCCCAAGGGCAGGTAGAGAGCTGTTTGCCCTGGGGGCACCTTCTCCTCCAGCAGTGGCAATGATTTTTTTTTTATACATCAAAGCATTTGCAAGAGTAAAGGAAACACTTTTTTTCCCCAAATGCAACAGGCAGCGAGGTCCTCTGTGTGTGCTCTCTGTGTTTGTGTGCGCACATATGTGCACCTACCCTTTGAGAACTTGGTTATCCCACACTTGCCTCCAGCAATGAGCTTCCCACATCAAAGACTATAGCCTCAGGTGTCAGGGATGAGCAGGGGGCTGCACAGGATATTTTCCTACTTCTTTTATCTCCTCCTTTTCGAGAGCTGAACTCTTGCGGTCTCAGTAGCACTGTGTGCCACTGGCACCTGGGCTGCAGAAGCACCCAATCCTTGGCCTCCTCATTCCTTGCTGTGGGCACCTGCTGCACCCTTTCCCTCTGAGACCAAACATTCCCATTTTCTTTCTCCTCATTGGAAACCTGTTCTCAGCTGCTTTATTCTCTGGCAGGTCAGTACATACACTGGATACTTCTCTCTCTTCCCCCCTTCCTTCCAGGCACATTTGTCACTGACTGGTTTTATGCGTTTTGCTGCCTCCTCCTCTCCATGTCACCTGCAATTGGCTCTGCATTTTGTTGCTATTGAAAAACTCCTGCATGGTTCGGACTCCTGTATCTCATCACTATTTAGCCTGCGTGCACTTTCCCCTTTTAATTGCTTTCCTCCTTTCTTAGGGGCTGTGCCTGCCTTTGATATTTCTTAAATGGCATCCATGCTGAGATGAAGGGTTTTAATTAGCTTGATAGGCTCAAACTTGGTGAGGCTGTGGGAGTGCTGCCTTGGGTGCCTCAAGCTGTGGCAGAGCTGGATCTAGTTTTGGAGCTGATCTTTGAAGCCATGGGGATGAGCCCACCTCCAGATAGTCATGAGTGACATTATCCTAAATCCATGTAAATCCACACAGTCCAACATTCTGCATTCAGAAAATGAGCAGGAACTGCCTGGATCCTCATGTTTAGCACATCAAACATCAGCTGTTATCTCTAATACCGAGTACTGGGAGGTAAATACCAGGGCTGAGCTAATCCTATTTGATGTCCTTATGCTGTCCGTTGCTGAGGAATTTTGCTCCTGGTCCCAACCCCAAACCTCAAGATTTCCAAGGGAGAAGAGCACTTGATGGCATCAGTGGCTGTGGGGTGATGCTTTGCATCCTGATTGCCTTCCTCTCCTGACACACTTAAGCACAAAAAGCCTTAATCAAGCAATTCTATTTGAGAAGAGCAACAAATAGAGGTCAATAAGCAGGCTGTGATGTCTATTGGAGACATTTATGATCATCTCTTGGCTGGATTATACTGACCAGCCAAGAAATAGTCATGCAAAGCAGTTCTGTGGACTGGGATAAGTTGTAATGCTGTCACTCTTCCCAAACCCTGGGTATGCTTCTCCCTCCCTTCATCGGCATTAGGGCATCTCAGTCCCCAAAGGAAAACATGCTTGTTATCAAATTTTAAGGAAAGGAATCCACAGCACTAAGGGGGTTTGATTGAAAGACTCACTTTGAATGGGAAAGGGCAGGTACCTCACCAGGCTGAGGCCTGCCCTTCTCTGCAGGTTTTATGGCACATTCTGCAGCTCTACCTAGCGTTCTCTCCCCTTGCTGGCTTGGCAGTAGATAAGGGAGGAGATAGTGAGGGAGTATAAAGTTTAGAGCCTGTGGCAGGGACTCATTTTTCTCATTTCAGGCAAAGAGAAAGGGTATAAAATGAAAAGCAAGCAATCACTAAAAGCAGAAAGTTGTATTTCTTTAAAAGAAAACAATCGTGGCTTCCTGTCCTTTTATCTGAGGCCTTAACACCAGAATGATGAACTGCAAACCCTGTTTGAGCAGTTTGAAAGTCCTCAGAAGGGGCTACGATCCCTGGTCTCTTCCCACCTCTGGAGAAATCATAAGTGGGAAAGGTTCTTCCCTCCATTATAGAGGCATAAATCTGGGATAGTGCCATTGCCCTCCACAAGGTTGTTGCGTGTGGGCTGCAGTAAGGGGAGGGAAAGGATCGACTGCTCCTGTGTAAATCAGAGATGTTCTAATGACTGAGATTGTGGCTGCTTCCATCTTTCCCAGTGATAGTATTCATTTCCCAGTTGGGGACAGTCACTTCTGCTCTGTGGCAGATTAAGGGAACAGAATTATCAGACCCCTTCTGCTGTTGAAGCATCAAAGCAGACTGGGCTCTTTGCAGAGCATCCAGGAGCATCAGAGCACTTCTTCCTGGACATACACTTCCAAACTTGCCCTTTTGTGGTTTACAAATAAAATAGATACAGAAATGTGGAAAAATAAACCTTTTTTTGTTGTTGTTAATGTCAGGGAGTACAGTAGACAGCTCTGATTTAATAGCTCTACAGTCATTCAGTTGTTAATAAATCAATATTTCCCTAAGAATCAGTGTGGCCTGCCATAAATATGGTCATAGTTATTTGAAACTTATCCACATAATTCATGTTCTGTGGATGCTGTAATGCATTTCCTGATGCCTGTGGCGGGGGGGAGGGGATATTTATTGGGAGATGCTGGTATCTGGATGCCCTGTAAAAGGTTAATAAAGAAAAGGAAACTGGAAAACCACAGACCTGTTCATAATTCTTGTTTCTCACAGTAAGCATTGCTTTAAAGTTCACCTGCTTGTTATTGAGGACTGTATCAAATGGCTTTTGGGTAATATGTGGGATTTATTTATACATGCAATGTGTAATCTAATACTTATACATTTATAACTAAATAGAAACACTTCTGAGCTCTTGAGTGGACTTGATGTTGTAGTGAAGTGAGCAGGGTCTGCCAGCCCAGGAGGCTGGTGTCTGCTGCTTTCAGAAAACCCATGGACTTCCGGAGCATGTTGGGTCTGGCTGGCTGGAGCTCAGTGTGGGCAGAGCTGCCTGCTCTAGCTGCTCCTGGGAAATCATTCAGGTTTAGGATGCTTGGAGCCTAGCACTGGCTCAGATCTGATCCCAAATCTCTATCCCTTCCCTGGTTGGGCTGCGGGACCTTTCCTTTGGATACAGAGCTCCTGGATTGCCTGAGATGGCCACTCCATGCCAAAGTCCTTCCCCGGCTGTATTGCTGTTGGGGGAAACCTTCCCTGAAAAAGTGCTGAGAATATACTCTCTGAAGAGGAAATGAGCAAGGCTCACATGGCAAGAAAACATCCCTATCATGCAATTATTGCTAAACATGTTATTTTATGATCCTTCAAAAAAAACCCAAAACCCTGCAGAATAAGAGAGGAGGAGGAAAAGTGAGCAATCAGGGAATCATTCTCAGTTTAAATTGCCCTCAGGAAACAAATGTGTCAGTGTAGATTGAAGGATGGTGTTATCCCAGGAGAGAGACAGAAACAAATAGAGACAGGGAAACTGTCCTAGAAAGAGATGGCAAAGATCTGTAAGACCTGAGCAGATTGCTGACAGTGATGTGTTCCGGATCCTCTCTGTTGTGGTGAAACTCTGTTAAGATCTATTTGCACTTTATTAAGGACAGATTTATAAATAGCACGTGGAGGGTAAATAAATGACAAATAGGTGCTTTAAAAAATGGAGAATTAACTGCTAGTGAATCCAGCAGCTCAATAAATTGCTGCCTTGCTGTCTCCAGGGCTTTTATTCTTTGCTGCTGTAGCCTAAGGCATAACAACTTCTGTCCTCCTAGCTATGTGACACACACACTAGTCATGAGGCTTCCAACATGCTTGGCATATCTATGAAATGGTGATTTTGCCTTTATAATTCATTTATAAATGAGCTATCACCAAAACGATCAGTTGAGCTTCTGATTCAGGATTAGAATTGCTCGCCTCCCCAGCAGCTCTTGGAAGCTCTTTCCAAGAACTGCTTTTACCTGGAGGCTGAGTTTCTTGATGCCCACTTGACAAGAGGAATATCCTTTGGGTTTCCAAATTTCTCCTGAATTGCCTGTCCATGTAATTACATGGATCCATAGCAGCTGTGTCTGTGCCTCTGATTAGTACATAAAACCCACTTCAGAAAAAGTGGTCTTGGATTTACATCTATTTTCTGATGGCTTTACTCAGTGGTCTGTTCCTGGGTTGCTTAGCACTCCAAACAGATGTCTCAATTTAGTGGTCTGGGGGAGCTCCAGGGAACCACCACCCTCCTCCATGGGCTTTTATACAATTAGCAGCATCTCCCCTCCACCTTCTTTCCTCTTTTAAGAAGCGCCCCCAGGCTTCAATCTCTGTAAAGAAGCTGACAACTATCAATTACAGGGAGAAGTGAGATGAGCCATAACCAGAGGCGATGCTTCCTGCAGACAGCCCCAGCTCCAACCTGCTCTTGGTGGAGCTGGGGCTGTGAGTCATGCTTGTGACTTGTTACCTTGTGCTCTTCTTTGGGAGCCGATGGACCACAGCTCCATTGCTCTGGCATCTCATAGCTGCTTCTTTGCCTGTTTCATCCATCTATGCAATATTGCTGTGGTGTGGGAGGCTGGGGCCAGACACAGTTTTTTTTTTTTTTTTGCTCAGCTGTGAAAGCAGTGTTCTTGACTGCTGTCTTTTAGGGAAGGCAGAGACAATCTTTTCCTTCAACAGTCCTTCCATGGCTCTTTTTCACCAAGATAATAAGACAGGAGGTTCTTGTGAGGTGGGGACAGGCTCCTTGTGATTCCCCTTTGCCATCATGGCTGGGTATTTCAGCACATGGATGCTCATGTTGCAGCTGGGGTTCACATGATCCCTCAATAAACTGCCCAGCATGTGGTCAGCAGGTTTTCCTTTGTTTACTTAGGAGAGCCAGGGTTATAAAATAGGGCTACAATGTGTTTTAAACTCTGTGGCTAGAGGGAAATGGAAAAACACAATTTCATGTTCAATAATATCCCTGAAGTACTGGTTTCACAAAATACATAATGCAAAAGATTGGAAACAGGGTGGATCAGATTTGCCTGTCAGCCGTGAAAATCAGCAGCATTAGTTGTGACTTCAAAACTATTGCACAGTCCCATCTTTGGAGTAAAGAAAAGCAAAAATTTGGGGCCATTGATCTCAACTGAATTACTCTTCAACAGATTTACCCCAGTGTCAGTCAGAGCAGAGATTTCCCCATCATGATTTCACCCATGACTGAATAACTTTCCCTTCATCATCCCTGCCCGTGCCAGAAGCACACTGGAGAAACTCGGCAATCAAATCACTCATGTGCACTGAAACAGTTCAGCCAGGTTCTTGACGAGCAGTGCGCGTGTGCCAAGGAGCCACATCGAGACTGATGATTTAAGATGTGTACTGGAGTTCCGTGCCGTATTACATCTGTTCCATCTCCCTTCAGCCAAGATGAATAAGCAATGGGAGAGCATGACGGGGCGAAGGCAAGGGAAAAGGTGGAGGTTCATGTTAGCACTGTGTTAAAATAAGCCATGCAGCATTGTCTCCAAACAAAATATAGCATTTGTGCTCTTCTTTCTCTCTCATTTCTTCTCTTTAACCAACTCTGTGCTGGCAAGAGTTGCCAGTGGAGGAGGTGGATGGATGGATGCTGTGGTTCTGTTGGGGATAAGAAGTGGGTTGCTGAAATCTTCCCAGCTCTGCCATATTCCAAGCATCAGGATGTAGCTCTGGATCTTTCTGCTCTTTGCAAAGCAGTGGAGCCACCTTTAAAAAAAAGCTGAGGTTTTCTTCCTGGGCTAGGAAAACTCCATGAGAGTCAGTACTGCTGAATTTAATGCTTCTGTTTGGACTAGGATCTGAAATAGCATCCATCAGCACCGCTCCACTGATTCACACTGGCTCTTGGACTATAGTCAAGGTTGTATTTCCAAGACTAGTGGGGTGATATTGCTGGTGGATTTTGCTGGAGGAGGAGACGAGCTGAGCAGAGCCCAGGGGGGTGGAGCAGCGCTGGTGGGGGCTCAGTCTCCTGGGGAAGGTGGGATTCAGCTGAAACGCTGCCCAGTAGCTACCCACTTAGGGAACAGCAGCAGTGCAGGTCAGAGCCTGGCAAGCTCCATCTCTGTGCTCTCCCCATGTAGCAAGGCTGCTTGGGAGCAGAAATTCAGCTCTGACCTCGGAGCTTCCAGTATATTAATGATTTCCCTAAGGGCAATGTTCAGGCAAACAGGTTTGCCATTTATTTCACAGATTTATTGGAGTATTATTAATTTACTAGGATAAACTCCATTAGGACAAGGCATTAATTTCTGAACTATAACTTATTAAGAGCATCTAGACCCACTCTTCAGGCAGGGCTTCCACTAGTTAAGAATTACTCAAATATTGATCTGAACATTTCTAATTAACTTTGCCCATGCATTATTATGCATATGCATAGAAATTGATTTTTGCTGTCCAATAATTAGATTTAATACCTGAGGTAACTTATATTTATGTGTTTAATTATTAGATTCATTAGCAATTTTAATAAATGCTATTGGCTCAGGAATTAACCACCATACTTGACACTTTCTGGCTTTCCCAGTCACTGGTGAGGTAACTTCCTAAGCAGAAGAGGAGAGACAAAAGACTTTACTCAGATTGCTTTGGAAGTAATTACCATGTTGTGCTATATAATTATTAATACATTCCTTCTGACTGCAGTGTGGTTTGTTGCTGAAACCAAGGCTGTCTGTGATAAACATGAATATCTCACAGGCTTATCTCTCTGAGTGTTGCCATGAATGCAAAATACATGTGACACGAAGCAGGAGATGCCATGGGAGAAAGACAGGAACTAACAGCATTTGAATGATAAAGCTTGGAGCACTGTGTAAACCAGACCTCAGCTTTCTTTTTGGAAAATCAAGGCAGGAAAAGATGGAGCAATAGCAGCACAGGAACGTGGGCTGGTGTGTGGTCAATGAGTTTCAACTCCAAGTTGGTGTTAAGCGAGATGTTCTGCTCCAGATCTTTGCTGGTCTCCAAAAGCAGCCATCTGCCCTGTGGGGGAGATACGTGCTTCAGGAAAGAATCCCTTCTTCTTCCCAAAAGTCTGTGTTCTCCTGTGGGATCACACTCTGAAGTACCTCATCAGTACTCAAATAAGTTGTCATCTGAACATGGTAGAGCTGTTGATGCCTTTCTGGGTATTGTAGGATCCCTGGAGGAGCTCAGCCTGGGGCAGGGATCACTCCTGCTAAGGTGGAATTAGAATCACTGAATGGTTTACGGTGGAAGGGACCTTAAAGCTCTTACAGCTCCAACCCCCTGCCACAGGCAGAGACACTATCCTCTACAGCAGGTTGCTTCAAGCCATGTCCAAGCTGGCCTTGAACACTGACAGGGATGGGGCAGCTACAGCTTTGCTGGGCAGCTTGTGCCAGCCCTCACTGCCCTCCCAGGTTTTTGAGTGAGTTTTAAGTGAGATATGCTAAAGAACCTAGCAGTCATAGTGTGAGCTGAGCAATTGCCCCAATTTTTATTGAGATCTATTTCTGTTTTGGCATCCTGGAGCTGTGAATATCCTGCAAAAAGCCCCCATTCCCAGCTATTGAGGAAGATTTGCGCTGTGGAATCTGAAATGCATCACAAAGATGTGCTCATCTTTTCACCCTGATGACTTGATCCCCAAGATGGGGCCAGTAATAGCCTGAAAGTCCATTTCTGAATTGTTTGTGTCCAGCTACTGCCGTAGCATCCCTCTCTCCCTTCCCTGACTCCCCTCCCCAGGGATGCCTGCGCAGCCATGTAGTATTACGGAGCATTCACTAGTAATTTGGTGCCAGGGCCATTGGGAAATTGCTGGCAATTTGGATGAAAATGGTTGGAAAATTGCAGTGTTTAGGCCCATTTTGTGTGTCTGTGTGTTCGCAGAAATTGCAGAGGAAACTGGAAGAGGCCAGTGGTTAGAAATAGGCACCGTTGTTCCACGGGTGGTGGGTGCCTCCCCCACTCCTTATGTATTTGTAAACAAATGTGTAAATCGAGCAAAAGTAATTGCCCTTGAGGGAAGCAGAGGATAGGTAAAAGCACTGGGGGAAGAGGAATGCAACTGGGAGCCTGGAGTGGAATTCTCTCTTCAGTACTCCAGGCTAAAGCTCACCTCTGCTTAAAGATGTGGCTGTGTGCTCCAACGTGGCTGGTCACTTGGTGCTGGTCAGGCATTTAAGAAGCATCTTTTTTGTGAACAGAACATCAGCGATGTTGCTTATGTGTTTGCTCACTGGTAGTTTTAATGTCTCCTCCAGAAATTTGTCCCGTAAACCTGTCTGTTGGAGTAATTTATGTCCTGGTGTATCTCAGGGTGAGCAAGAATATCTTGCATTTTCCTTCATGTAATTGAAGTAAAAAGCCTTTTGCAGCCCTATGTGAGCAATGGGATGGTTCCTTGTCTCTGAGGGGTTGGTGCTACCCTGGGCAGGTTGCTCACTCCTCATGGGCGCAGCAGCACAGAGGTGGTGGCACAGCACACCAGCTCCCAATGGCATCTGTTGGTCTTGGTTCTTGATGGTTTTGCCCATAATGTAAAGATTTATTCTCTTCTTGCTGTGACAACAGGGAAGAATCTTTTTGGGGAGAAGGATACATGATCCTGGGTCCCTCTGCCAGCCCTTGCATGGAGGAGCATCCCATGCCTTCATGCCAGCCCTGTGCCTGCTGGACATGTTGGTTCAGCTGACATCACACTGGTATGGGGATGGGGCCATCATCCTCTTTCTCTGTCTCCATTTTTCCAGGCTGCAAAACCCCTTTGGCAACCAGAACGAGCTCTAGCCCTGCTCCATGAGGCTTTCTGGGGAAAGTCCTACCATCAGCATCACTGTGGTAAGAAGCTGGAAGGGAAAACCAGATTGATGCAGATTCAAATGCAACGCTGCTGCTCACCTCTTCCTAAACCTCACTTCTCCCCTTCTCTTTCTTTCTCAGCATCCCTCTGTCACTTATTTCAAGTGCGAGAGCCCCATGAGGTCCATGTGGGTTGAATGTAAACTTCCTTGTGCAACAAAACCTTGTTGAAGATCCAAAAAGGGGGAAAGGAAGGTGGTGGTGGGGAAAGGAATCAAATTGTTGATCAAATTAGACAAATTCTTCCAGCCTGGTTCCTATGTTCAGAATGAGATGCTAATTAACAAACAGCAAAAAAGCAGCCAGCCTTCAATTTGCATAAATATGTATTGTCAAACTGTTAGGTAAACAAAAGGCAAGTAATGGCAGCAGAAGCCAGATTCATTCCACAGTGATCTCAGCGAGGCTGTTCAGTAGGGATTACAGCCTTGGCAATTTTATTTCTTGCTTAATTTCTCTTTCTGTCTCCTGTAAGGATTCCATTCGACATCTATAATCAGCTGCAGGCAGAAAGCCCTGATTTAAAAGCTTTTGACACAAATAATGACAAAAGAAGCCTTTTTTTCCTTTTGTGTCCTTTCCTCGGTTGAGCCAGCATGTACATAGGGGCTGTAAGTAACAAATTGGGAGATTTTAATAGGTGCATGTAAAAACCCAGGCAGCAGATTCGTTATAATCCTTCTAAATTACAGCTAATTGGGATTGTTGATTGTTCTGAACATTGAGAGCTGGAGCAGGGAGGTCAGGCTGGTTGGTTGTTCGGAGGGTAATTGCGTACACTGGTGTTAATGAATCACTTGGGAGCTTCCTTCTATTCAGTCCCTGTTGATATGTGGGAATGGTCCCAGATGAAATAAGCCCGGTTCCCCCTGGAGGCTGGGGGTGCTTGGGCTGTTCCCTTCTATGCAGCAGCAGGAATATATCTCATTTCTTGGGAGATCTTCTAATCTGTTGGACTTGCTTCCCTGTTCTTGGGTTGGAGAGGTGTCGTGTGAGCTTTTGGGATCAGAAAGAGCACTGCAATACTGTAAGATAATCATAAATATCCTTTTAACAGCTAATTGAGATTCTTCCTGTCTAACAGGTAGTTGGGATGGACAGATAGAATTGAGGAATCATGATGGTTTATTATTCACTCTTGGTACTTTGTTTTTGATGCTCTCTGGGTCATTTATTCTACCCCATTTGCTGATTTTTATTTTGGTATTGTAATTTTCATTTTGGTAAAAGCACCCACAGGAATGGAATGTGGAGCTTATCAGCATAAACTGAAGGGAAGAAATAACTTACATTAAACATAATAACATCTTCTTAAACAAGAGAAGAAACCAAAGTGATGTCAAGATATGGACACAGCACTGAATGCAATCAAGTTACTGCAGCTTGCAGGGCAGGAAAACTCATCATTTCTGTGCTAATCACTTGAAGTAGTTAAAAAACAGAAGGTTTTTCTCTGGGAGATGCTTGGTGCGTAGATGACAGCCTGCAAGATTATGGTACTCTTACCCTCAGCTGTAGCAAAAGTAAAGGTATTTCTCCCTTTTTCCCACCACAGAGGGAGCCGAATCTCAAATCAAGAGCCCTGCTAAAGTTTCACTCCCTGCTTATGTTGCTGTAGAAAACAATACTGCCTCATACAGCAACTGTGTTCCTCAGCTCAAACATTCCCCCCAAAACCTGATTTTGATATCTCTCAGCAGTGCCCTGCAGAGAAACATTCATGTGTGAAGCATTCTGTTGGGGAAATTATGTCCATTCTCTGCTTGAGAATCAGCATGAACTGGGAGGGCAGCAGGAGAGCAATATATTAGTGTGAGTGCTGTGATGGATGCTTTATGGGATCAATTACTGTGGCCAGGCTTGAGCAGCTGTGGTACCTCCAGTCATGGGAAGACTTGGGGCAGGTCACGACTATAAGATTCTGCATTCTGGGGGGCTGTTGGAAGCTATAAACCATACCTGAATGCCTTATGTCAAGCCTCTTCCCCCTTCCACTGACCTTTTTCTGGCTTTGCCCAAGGTTTTGAGTGCAAGGTGTAAAATTAAAAACCCTAAAAGCTTGTTGCTGAATTGGAGGGAAAAAGGGTAACAATTCCCTGGGAAGGTTTCCTCATGCCAAGGAAATTATGTGGAAGACTGCATTTGCATCCTTAGGTGAGCTGCTTTCATTCTGGGTTAGCAGCGGGCTGATGTTAAAGAGGAGCTTTCAGGAGATGAGGAGTCTGCTTGCTTCTGGCTGACCACTCAAAGGCTTAAGGGCTTTGCTGAGTTAGGCCTTTCCAGCAGCTCTTTTAAAGTTGCATGCTTATTTAGATTTTCCAGTGCTGTTTATTCTGTACAGCTCTCCAGGGTTTGTGGTTTTTCCCTACTGCAAGGATTAAACATATAATCCCCTCTGGTGCATTGTTCCTTCCTGGACAGCAACCTCTCCAGGTGTGATGCTGAGATGGCTTTAGCTGGGGCTCCTTTCCAGGGCAGGCTCCATTCTTCCATCAGCACTGACCCTGCTGCCACTTCATCTCTGCCCCAGGAGGGTGCTGGGGTTGGGAAATTAAGACATGGTTTGCCCCAGGGTTTTCCAGGTGTACTTCCATCTCACTGTTGATCCCATCCCCTTGCAGCAGTGGTACTTGCCTGGGCCCAGGGGACTCATTGTGATTTGACAGTGGTGCTGAGCTGGGAGCCCCAGAGTTCTGCAATGGGATTGTTGTAAAGAGATTTAATTTCTTCAAGTTCTCAGAGGTTCTGTGCTAATTCAGGGTTAAATGGACCCAAACAAAGGCAAGCAGTGGGAAAGCTGGGGAGAGACCAGGGAGGTTTAGCCTCTATGGGAGAAGGCTCTTGGGGAAGCAGCTGGTAGTCTCATCCCCAGGAAAATCTGATGTTGGAAAAGGGATTGAAGGCATCTCCATTGGGTTCAAGTGCCAGGGGGTTAATGAGACTGGCAGAAAAGAGAGAAAAATGATTAAAAACCATGAATCGCATCTTCATATCATTCCTTGAAGAACTTCCAAAAGAATACGGGAAAGAGGGGAAGCGATGGACTGGCTCCTCCCAACCTCTAATCCTCCCTCCTTCCACTGGCAAAGATTTGTGAGAGAGGCAGATGAGAAATTTCCTGTTTGGCAAAGATAAGGGAATGGGAGATTGAATCAACCTGCTCATCTCCGCACTTCTAGCACAGTTTGAAAGATGCTTAAATATTTATTTTAAAGGGGGGGGAAGGGGGATACATCAAATTAAAATGTTAATTATCTCACAAGACATATTTAATAACAGCTGGTTTTACAGCTGGATAATGGATTTCCTGCCATAAATGTCATTCCCATTTTTGTGGGCTGGGGAGGGCTGGCAATCTTGGCAGGGAGGAAGGCACTGATGATGCTGAGAGGTGGGAGTTGAAAGACATAGACCTAAAGCCACCAAATTCTTTCTTTTCTAAAACAATTTCAGCCTATCATCCTGCTGGAGGAGAAGGTGGAGGTGCTGGAGATGAGTTGCTGTGCTGTTGCTCCGTGTTTGGGGGGTGGTCGGGGTGTTCATTTAAAGCAGAGGGAATGCTGGGTGTTTGGCTGCTGGCTGGGTCCATATTCCCATTTTTCCCAGGATCTACCCCTGGGGATTTGTCAGCTTTTGTTTGGAAACAAAAGCTCTTGCTGAGCAAATTCCCAGGTCCGCTGGCTCCAAGAAGGTGCAGTGCAAGGGCTATTAAATATTAACATGCCAACAGCATTAAAAAAATCCAATGGAACTTAAGTGACTTTGAAAGCAAAGCACTGATTAGCTGCTGGAGGGATTATTGAAAAGGTAAATGAAAGTAACTCAGGGAATTGATATGGATTGATCAGAGGCTCCCTTTGGACCAGGAAGGGCTTAGTAGATACACTACCTGATGCTGCTGTTCAGAAGCATGGTTAGTGGAGCTACTTTGGCCCTTTCTATCAGCTTATTAGAAGTCCCTGGGTAGTGAAATATCTCCAAACAAGATGAAGCTGTATTTACTAATTTGTGAGGATTAACAGGAACAGAATTAAGATCCCTATCGGGGCTGTTGTGAGGTGTGTGGCTGCTTCCATTGGATCTCCATCCCAGAAAAGCTGCAGCAACAGCTAGGGATGCCCTTAAAGGGTTCAGCCTGGGCAAAGGGATGATGAGTTGCTGTTGGATTTCATCCCTCCCTCCCAAAATTGTAGTCAAAGCCTCAAGAAGCAAGAAAAAGCTCCCTGAGAACAAGTGAAAGAGGGTAGTGCGCTTCCCTGCCTTTATTCCAAGGTTTTATGTTTGCTAGGGCTGCATCTCTGGGAGTAACCTGTGCTTCATGTCCATCTCTCATGAGATCCCTGTGCTGGAAGTTCTGTGAGGGGCCAAGAGGAGGTTTGGGGTAAGATGCTCCACATGCCTCCTGGTGCTTTCAGCCCTAGCTGAATCCAGGACAAGGATGGGAAGGAAAGAGTTGCACCAGCTTTATAATAAATGTCTCTGGCAGGGGCGGGTGGCTTTATTAACCCCATTTGTCTTCCCCAGCCACACAAATAGTGGCAATTTATTACCCAATCATTTGCCTTAATGGACAGAGCTCATGGGGACAGCCAAGTCCTGACCCCTGCTCAGCCACGCTCCCCTCTGGGAGGGCACAACCAGTTGGGCCACTCTTGGCTTTGTGAATCATGGAAAACAGGTCTGTCTCCAGGACTGAAGTGGCAAAAAGTTGGTGATCTGCTGTGAGCAAAGCTTTGTTGAGTGGACGCAAACCCTGCTATAGGTTTAGCCATGCAACTACCTGGGGAAACTGAGGCACAGGGGGGATGCTGTGCCTGGTAAACACAGTGGCAGAGGACTGGCAGCAAAAGTTCCCACTCCTGTGTGCACAAGCAGGCTCATGCAGACGCAATCTGATGACCACAACAGCATGTCTTGGTCTTTAGATACTAACCCCTTCCCCAGTGCCCACACGCTGAACTGAAGTGCTGAAAATATAGGTTAAAATCTGGCATGGGTTTGGCATTTTCTGGTGAAATGGCATGGGTGAGCTGCAGCCCAGAGGCGAATTTGAGTTTCCAAAGAGGCTCCGTGCCACAGTGCCATGGGCTTGGTATGCACAGCAAGAGCCTCTGAGCAGGCACACATACATGCCAGCAATCTATGCTACCAGGCTGCTGTTCCCCTGCTTTCAGCAGCTGTAAAAATTCATCCCCCACCTCAAAATTGCAAGTTTTTGTGTTTGCTTTAATAGGAGAGTCTTGTCTTATTGATTTCAACCTGCATGCTGGCATGGCCGTGCGTAGCATCTGAAGGCAGAGTGGGCAATCAATGGGGATCTCAGCGCTGCTGTTGCCTGCACTCATGTGTTGCTTTAGTCCTTGCTCTGTGGGGAAAAAAGTTTGTCCCAAGGGACATCCAGCATGTAAGTCTAGCTGCAGTCCTCCCACAGAGGTGGAGCAGCTGGTTTCCCAGCTCACACA
The DNA here is from genome assembly GCA_024733675.1 of Psilopsiagon aymara. Taxonomy (NCBI): domain Eukaryota; kingdom Metazoa; phylum Chordata; class Aves; order Psittaciformes; family Psittacidae; genus Psilopsiagon; species Psilopsiagon aymara. The sequence goes on along the minus strand of JANRGW010050274.1, from coordinate 17,863 downwards.
CAAGAGGCAATCCACCCTAGCCAGTGAGATTCAAAGTCTCAAAGCCGGGGGCCAGGAGTAATAGAAAACATAAAATGTTTTGTTTCAAGTTTATTGCTACAGTTTTTTATCTTTCAGCTCCCATCTTACAGAGAAATATAGATTTGATAATGGAATGACTGTATTTAATATTGCTATGTCATCAGAAGAGAAACTTTTATTGCTTTCTGAAAAAAGCCTGGAAGCAAAGCTGGGTTTCCAAACTGCCTCAGAAAACTGGGGTTTGTTGTGAATGAGGGGGAATATGCACTTCAGTTTTCCATCATCCCAGCTTCCAGAGAATCTGTTTCCTGAAGAATATCATGGACTATACGAGTGTTTCCTCTCAAATGGAGACCCATTCTTTCACCTGCCTGCCAGGGCTCCTTACACATGGCGTAGTACAAAGCTGCCCTGTAGATCTGCCCTCGAATCAGCTCTTTAAGCCAGACCTGAGCCTGTCAGCCAAAGCAAGGGGTTCACTGCAGGAGGAGCTCAGCCAAGCCACCAGCTTAGGTGCAATGCCTCCAGCTATCAATCTGTAGCAATTCTGCTTCTCATGAATCCATGCCTGTTATTTAGTGCTGCTTTGAGGAGATGGATAACTGAGAGCATCTGTGGAGCTGGCACTCAGTCCCTAACTCTGCAGTGCTCAGCCTTTGTGAGACCCAGGGAAAGGAGGCGAGGGAGTGAGACAAAGCAGACACCTATGTGTCTATTTATCTATCTGCTTTTTTGGCCATGGAAACTCTGATTTAGGTGGCAAGGTTCTACCTTTTTAGATCAGGATGAATGAGTCTTCAAGGGAGGATTTTATTTTATCTGTATTTCTTTGATTATTTCACCGTATCATACCCCTGTCCTTCTGCAGCATTAATCATTCTTGTTCCTCCTCCAAGATCACTCAAATTCCCTGATGTCTTTTTTCAGCTGCAGAGCCATGAACATAGTGGGTATAATGCAGATCCAGGGACTTGGAGTAGGTTTGCTCTGCTCTGCCTTTGGTTGAAAATTCCTTTTGCTCCTGCCAGTGGTCCCCAGTTCCTGGTGCTGAGCAGCCACAAAGAAGAGGAGTTGCAGTTGAATTTTCAGCAGCTGCTCCCTTTTTCCCACCAGTAGCTTTGTCTGCGGAGTGCCCTGAGGACACTGGCATGTCCTGATGGAGATTGTTGGGTCCCTGACCTTGGAAACTACAATCTGGATATGGTTCCATCCCTTAGGAGCTTTTATTCTTTGTTTCAGGCAACCAACTTTGCTTCCCAAGCTCAGCTTCAGCAGGTTGGAGGGACTGTGAGGTTGTAGCCTGGATGAGACATCACAGGACATCACCAGCATGTGATGTGAAGCATTAAACATCTTAGACAACTCCCCTTGGTTCACCTCAATCAGCAAATCCTCCCTGGTCAGAGCAAGCACCAGTATTTCTGAGATGCCTTTGGGTACCAGTGAATGTCTCCTCTTTATATTGGTCTTGTCAGGTGCATGAAAAGAGTTATTTTATGTAAAACAAAGACCCTCCCAGCAGGTTTGGATGATGTGGGGAAGGGGTGCTGTGAGCCCTGCTGGGATGGCTCTTCTGAAAGAATAATACAAATGAATAGTGTCAGAAACTGTGAGCACCGACAATGAGGTTTGATTTATGTTTGGTTTTATTAGCACCCATTCAGCTCCACAGCTGAAGATCCCCTCGATGAAAATGCATCTCTGAAAGCTTCAGCTCTTTCCCCCTAATTAAAGTTCAAGGCTGCCATCCATATGCCTGAGCCTTCCAAGGGCTCCTGCAGGAAAAGCAGCCTTAACATCCCCTCTATTTCTAAGCTTCGAAATAAACACCTGTCATCCCCAAGAACTTCAACTCTTCCCTTAAACACAAACAAGCAGGAGGAGACAAAGATCTCTCAGACCTCATCATATGTCAGGGAGCTGCTTAAACATCAGGGCCTTTAAAAGAGATCTGTGAGGGTTGGCACAAGCAGTGCTCTGCTGAGGTTCTCTGTACCCACTTCTGGGGAAAACCTGCTTCTTCCCTTCCTCCAGTCCCCCACCCTCCATTCATCCCCATGTTGCTTTGCTCTCCCTGTCCCATCATGATTTCCCTGTCTGTCCAAGCCTTTCCTATTAGTAATTATTTTCTTATAAGAAGATTTTTTTCCCTTATTGCCTTGGGAAGGGGAAGAACCCCCATGAGACCCCTCACCCCATGCCTGCAGGGTGCCTCTGGCTCCACACAGGCACTCAGCTGCCTGTGCTTTTGTCTCCCCTGTAATTTTACTTTGAGCAATCATGCTTGAAAAACATCTTTACATGTAGATCTTTATAGAATCGAGAAGGAAAAATGTTGAGTGGGTGGATTCAGGGGGAAACTAAGAGGTTTATTCTCAGTGCCAGTTAATGAAATTAGAAAAAGGAGAAGAGCTTGCCTAATATCATAGAGGGAAAGATAAAATACGTTTTAAAAACCCACAATGCTTCAGCTCTCTCTAAATGTCAAAATATTGCCTTTTTTTTTTGGATGATAAAGATGGAAGAAATAGCTGGGTTTCAATTTCAAGTGCCACATCATATCTCTTCCCCTCTATAATTTTTATTAAAATGTGAATGTTCCAGGAAGTCATTATGTTCTTTATTATGTTTGCATAGGAAATAAAAAGTTTATTTGAGGAAAGTGCATAAGGACAAGGTCTCTGTGTGTCATCTTTAGCAGAGAGCAGGGTGGGTGACTGCTGCTCTGCTGTCAACCCCTTCACCCAGCAGGACCCTGGCCACTGCAGCAAAGGGTTCAGCATCACTGAGGCTACCACATAGTCTCAGATGTATATCCTGTGTGTATTCAGTGTATATCCATGCCCCTAATGCACGCTCTTTGGGGAACAATTTCAGGTGGAATGTGCAGAAGGCTCAGCAGTATGAGCCACTGCCCGTAGTTACTTGTTGGTTGCAGTAAGATTGGGCTTGAAATCAATTTCAAAGCAGCATTACGAGCTCTTACTCAGCATGTTGGCAAGCCCTTTAACATCAGGCCCTTTCTTTGCACTCTGGTTTTCCTTTTATCCCCTGGATTGCTCTAAGGGGAAGCACCAAAGAGAAGGAAAGGTGTTGTGGTTTTACATTTCAATTTGCTTTCTATATTCCCCTTTTTCCATGGCTGCACTTATGTGTTTAGACGGATCTGTGGATGTCTCCTGATTTTGCTGTTTTATTTCGTTAGCAGAAACACAACCCCTCAGTGCGATTGCTTGATTCTTTCTGACTTGCTCAAGACAAGGCGATGGGAAGTGTTCATGATATGGGTGTTCTCATGCCAAGCCAGGTCCCTGCTGAGCTCACAGGGTGCTGCAGAGAGCTCTGTGCATCCAGAGCTTTTTCCTACTCCCTTTCCTTGACAGAAGTGTCCAGACATGGAGGTTGCCTGACAAAGAGCTCTGGCAACAAGATATAAAGATTTTAGCAGTGATGGCTGGAAGACACGTCCTGCCACATTCACATGAGGAGTTAGGCTCATTTTGTGGTGTTTATTGCAGGGAGGGTGATAAATTGGCTCAAGCCCTCCCAGAAACAGGAGGCTTTCTTCACATCAAGTTCTCTGGAGAGGTTGCTTTTGCCAAGCACACCCTATTAAGGTCAGCTCTGGGGCAGCAGAGGAGATTGAAGGCTCTGTGGTCTGGAGGAGGTCAGCCCATGGGTGCTGATGTTCCCTTCTGGCTTGAAAGGTGACAAGTCAATAAATGTCACAGATGTTAATTTAGCACAGATTCATAATGCCTGAGAGTCAGTGTGAGAGGAGGCAGATGGATTAACAATCTCACAGCCTCCAGAAACACTCGTTTCAACCATCTTTCAGTAGCCATAGTACAAAGCCAGCCTTGCGTTGCCACTTGCAATTAAAAGAGGCCCTAAACCCTGGAAAGACTCTAATTATTGCAGCTACTTGTGTGCATCTGCCAGCTTGGATAAGAGAGAGAGGGAGAATCCCCACTGTTGGGAAAAGATTGCTCTGACACAGCCTAGGACTGTCCTTTTGCAGTGCTGCAGCTCACTGTGTACTGTACCACAGAACTCAAAGCGAAGTCTGCAATTTGAGAACGTCAGTGGGGCTTTTGGAAGGGAAGCAAGAGAAGATGAGCTAATACAAGGTCCTGAACAGCAGATCTGCACTGAGTTGGCACAGTGAGCAGGGGAAGCAGTCCTGTTTCTAGGGAGTTAGAGCTCTTCGTAAAGAGCTAGGCTTGCAAATGTTGGGCTAGGATGGGGGGGCTGGTTCCCAGTGCAGTGGGCTGGGGGCTCCTTGGGCTCAATTGGTTTGAAAAGGATGGAATGGCAGATTTAGATTAGATATTAGAATAGAATTTTTCTCTGCTGAGATGCTGGCCCAGGGTGCCCCGAGAGGCTGTGGCTGTCCCATCCCTGGCAGTGTTCAAGGCCAGGCTGGATGGGGCTTGGAGCAGTCTGGTCCAGTGGAAGATGTCCCTGCCCATGGCAGGGCATTGGAGCTGGAGGAGTTTCAGGATCCCTTCTGACACAAACCATTCTAGGACTCTGTGAGAGCACCCTCCAAGCAAACAGAAATGGGCATTGTTATATAGTGTGGGACCAAGGAAGCATAAATAATTTTGGAAAGGGAGGGAGTGCTGGCCTTGTTTTATGGAAGGTAACCTATGCGGAGAGCTTGGGTAATGGTGAGATAGCCTCAAATTGAAGGCAAGCATCTGTAAACCAGAAAAGTCCTGCAAATACAGGTATGTTTCTGTTGATGGGTGAGTGATGTATACCATGAGTCTTTACCCCTCTCCATCTCACACTTCCCCTCGCAGGGAGTTGCTTCCCTTGCTGCCGATAAGCTGAGCTGCTGTTAAAGTGAGGAATCACCAGCAGGATGGGTTATTTTAAATCTTTAATAGACATATTACCTTACATTAAAGCTTCATCATCTCCTTCCCTGTGTAAGCACAAAGAGACCATCCATCACAATTAGTGTAACATCCCAAAAGGCATAAAGAAGATAGACGTGAGTGGTAGAGGGAGGCATGGAACATGGTGCAGCACCTTTCCATAGGACTCAGGCGCAGTACATGGCAAACCCTCTTCTGGGGCCAAGCAGGTACCAGACAGGATGGAATGCTGCACGTGTGTGTTCTACTGTTATCTGCCCTTTCAGCCTCTCTGGTGTTTTCTATAAAGCCGTGGTGCCTGGAGTTATGCTATTGTGTGAGAATCTCGGTCTTCATTAAATGGTAATAATACTCTTCATAAAAAATATCAGTAAGTTTCCAGCCCTCACGATTCTTATTAAAAGCTGGAAGTGGGACCTGCATCTTCTAAACCAAGAGGAAAAGAAAATGCAAATTATAGTTTGTAACTGTTATAAAAAGTCTTGGGCTTTAAGACTAAGATCATTTAATTTGAGGGAGCAAGAAAGGCCAGGGAGAGGCTGATTCCTGCTTTTACAGCTCTGCATCCCTCCTAGCTGCATTTGTTTCTCTGTCCTGAATGCAGCCCAGACCCATCTTACACTATGAGCATCCACAACCCCAGTCGCAAAGCTGTTCCCCATGGTACGAGGAGATGAGAGCAGGAGGTTCTGCAAGGCCTAACTTTACAAGGGCTTCCAAAGCAGGAAACACTAAAAAATCTCTCACAGATCTCTGATTTCTGTATTTTTATCTAATGAGGCTTCTCTCCTGATCCCAGGTCTGTGGTAGGGTAGTGAGAGAGGCTTTTCAGAAGCAATCCTAAGCCTTGGATGCTGGGCAGGAATAATGAAACATTAAGGAGCAGCTAACAAGAGGAGAATTGAAAGGAAGCTTTTCCCAGCAGAGATGAGTGGACTTTTTTATGAAAAGAAAATCCCAGAAGTGCTTAGGAAAGCAACAGCAGCAGGGGCACTTCTCCCTCCTCTGCCTCCTTCCTTGGCTCCATCCTCTTCCTCACCAGTCTCTGGTGGCTGCCAGGCAAAGCCACAAGGGATGCTGGTGGAGGGGATGGTTTTGTGAAGGAGGGTTTGTGTGGTTCTCGGTAATGGGAGCTCTGCCAGGGCTACTGGGTCCCTAGGGACCCCCATGGCAGAGCCCTTCATCTTCCTTAGCAGATGGGCTCAGGACATCCACCTTCTCTGGCAGAGAGATGTGGTCCTTGGCTTTTCAAACAGCAGCTAAAGAAATAAATAGCCTTTGTCTTGTTAATTCAGTGTTTTGGTAAGCCAGTAACAGGCTTTATGCGAGCAGGGCTGTGGTATTATAACAGGGAATGTCATCATGTCCTTAAAGCTTTAAATGAATAAAAAGCAATTAAAGTTCCCAAACCTGCTGAGCTGTATATGGGCTCCCCCCACACACACCACCTTTTTTTTTGTGTAGGTCTGACCCATTAAAGAAACTAATTATTTTCTTTCTACACTTTTAGAATAGCTGAAGTGGGACCTGAACGAGTGAGCTCTGACTCACTGACCCCTTTGACTGGGTACCAGAGCAGATCAAAATTAGCTTTCTCCATGAGGCTTCCCCTTTGTGCCAAGCTGGTGAAAAGAAATGGGGCCAGGCCCTGAGCACACCACCGAGAATAAAATATATGACTTCAAGCCCTGAAAAATAAACCCAGGCAGGGCTGGTAGCTGCTGCCTTGCACAGGAAGGTGGGAGCATCCCTTGTGGTGCCGGGATACAGGAGAAGGGAGTTCTCACACCAGTAAATTTTTAATCAAAGGTGACATGAGCAATGTCCCTGGGTTTGCAGCACTCTTTTATCTCTGCTGAAACACTGTGAGCTGGAAGCATCCCCTCTACCTGACCTGTATGATTTATACATCTGTCAGAAGGTAGCAGCCAGGGAGCAAAGCACTGGTGGGGCCAGGACAGTTCTGAATATCGCTGCTCCCCTCCGCATGCTGTGCTCTCACCATAGCTTTGCCGCAGCCAGCTTCTTACCTTTTGCACCCTGAGACCAATTTCCTCTCTTCTAATTTTGAATCAACAGCTCTGGCACTGTTTATCAGGTGGGGAAGCCAGGAAGGGAATGAAGTGTGAGGAATCGAGGCTTTATAACCCATTAAAACATTTGCATTAGCATCTCAGGCTTGAAACATTTTCAAGTTGCTACTTTTGAAAGTTTTCTGTGGTTCTCCTCACCCTACTCCCCCGTATTTCCATGTTAAAGTGAAGGAGGATATTTCTTGCAGGCAGCATCCTATCCCGAGAAAGAAAACCCTAGATACTTAAAAGCATCCTTAGGTCCTTGGTGGTCTCCCATACCTTGCATCTGCCCAGCTGGCCTCTGATCTTGGTGCATTCATGGTGGTTTGTTCCAGTGGTTAATCACCATCCCTGTAAGAAATGTGTGCTTTATTTCCTATATGAATTAGTTTAGTTTAGCTTTAGCTATTTGTTCTTGGTGTGCCTTTCTTAACTAGATTAAATACGTCTTGTGTTTTTTTCCCCCTTGGAAAAGTCTAATTGAGTCACACCGCATTCCTCTTTGGGATAAGCTAGGTGGACTAAGCTCTCCAGTTCCTCCACCCCAAGGCATAGTCCCAGTTTCCAGAGTATTCAGTGCCACTCAGTTCTGCTCTCTTAGCATTCCCAGTTTTAACTTTTGGTATGAACCCCTGGAAAACTTGCAGAGTTGGGGATGGAGCAGTGCCCAGTGTGGCAGGGCGTACACGTGATTCTCCTCTCCCAAGACCTCTTGCCCACACACTAACCCTGTTTATATTCTCCCCCAAAATGCCTCCTTTCCTCTCTAAATATGCCCTTGAGCCAAAATAGTTTATTTAGCTCTGAGGTGGAGGCAAAGCCAAAGCTGGTTTTTGCTCCCTTCTTGCAGTTCCTTCAGTGGAAGGAAGACCAAGAAGTGGCTTTTGTTGGATTTGGTTTTCCCCCTTAAAACCAGGGGTGTTTTTTTCTGAAGGAGGCGGATGCACATGTGGGCCAGTGTGCTCTGCTAGGAAGTGTATAAATAGCTGGGGCTGAGAGCAGGGCACAATAGCTGTCACTCCACCGCAGCAGAATGGGGATGTGAGTGGTAGCAGATGAATTTCCTAAGCAACAAAGATCCTGTTTTCATGCAAATATTCTGGTAATAAAATCCTGGAGAAAAGAAAGACAGATAATGTGTTATATAAGCAGAATTATCTTGGCACAGAATGCTTCTTCCAACGGTTTGGGGTTTGGGTTTTAATTTTTGGAGACATCAGCAGCCTTTCAACAACTTGATTTGGGCTGCAAAGGGGAGCAGTGGTGATTGATGCGCAGCAGAGAAAGTGCTTTAGTCGCCTACAAGGCACTGAGCAGCAGCTAATGCTGATAAAACTCAGACAAAGATTCCTTGCCATGATAATGCCGACTCCCCTCCCCTTAGGATTCCTGAGCAATCTGCAGACTTTCATTAATTAAGCCTCAAAGGAGATCCTGTCCCCAGTTTTACAGCCATGGTGAGCTGAAGTGTCCTGCCCTAGTGCCGCGTCTGGGAGGGCACCAGCATTGGGAGGCACCAGAAACAGGAGCTGAACCCTGCTGCCCTCCCCTCTTAGCCTTCCTAGCTGCTGAAACAGCCAGCAGGAGGAGAGATTAACTTCATGGCTCTTGATCTTGTCAGGATGCCCTGGATGTTCCTCTTGGGATATTTCCATCTCTGGTGTCACCCAAAAGCTCCAGCATGGAGAACAGTGTTCCCTGTTCATTCTCCCATGGGGGCAGAGCCATCCCTAGGCAGCTCTTTACTATTTATTCTCTTTTATTTATTTTTTTTTTAAGTTTTAGGCAATTTTGAGGGGTCTGCAACAGAACAGCCTTATTTACAAACTCATAGTCAATACCCTGAGTTTGTACCTTGAGCAGAGTGGGCTGACCAGCTCTGCATGGGTGTGCAATCACCCCTGCAAATGGACTAACCATGGGGGAAGCAGGGAGAATTTCTGAAAACCAGGAATGGCGCTCAATAGGCTGATGAAGGGGCCAGCCACAGAAAGTGAGGGCACCCATCTCTCAGATGCCCTCATTTGCAGACCTAATTAAATACATACTCAGTGCATTGGCACACCCATAACTTGTGCCATTTGTCTATATTCATGGCAAAGTACTTGGTTTTCCTCTCTTGCTCCCCTCATCCTGACACATTTCAGTAACTTGCCTCAGCCTGTGATGATAATTTCATGTAAAACCTGTTGGAGACGGTAGCTTTCAAATAGAGCACTGCACAAGTCCAAAATTCAGGTCTAAACCATCCTGAATTTCAAACCCTGGGGAAGCTTGAAATACAAACCTGTTTCCAGACCCAAAGCCCAGGCCCTTTTGTATTTGAAATCTGACATTTGGAAGCTGGACCTTGTTTTTTGAGTGCTGAGCATCCAAATGAAATTCAGCTGAAAGCACAAATCTTGCTTGAATTTGAACCTCCCCTGAGCCCCAAGGAGCTGGGCAGCTAAAAGCACTCAGTTCTTCCTCCTGCTGTTTGTGCTTTCATAGGGGTGTCACCCTCCGTTCCTCATTTTAGCTGTAATTGAGCTTTGGAAATTCAGGCTCTGCAGATATTTCACTGTTCCTTGGCTCTCCCTCACATCCCAAGCTCCTGCACCTTTCCAACCAGTAACTGAACCACTCATGCTCTCTCTGAAGGACTCAACAGGGAGCTTTCAGCTTGCCTGGTTTTATTGGTCCCCTGGTTATTAGTGCACTTGGCTCAAGTGCTTCTTAAAGCCCACAGGAACTTTATGCAGCTAAAAGGTCTCATCTGTTATCCTTGAAAGTATGTGTTTCTATCCTACCACCTCCCTGAGAACAGGAGCCTTGCAGCAGCTGCTGATCAGGAGGATGTAGTTGGCCTGTTTGCTGGAAGACGAGTTAATTTTTCCTTTCTAATGAATGACACTGATGGCAGAACTGAAGATCTTCTTTCCTATGGCTTTAGCCCATGAATGTCTGTGGCAGGTTCAGGTGCAGAGCAGATGCAGTGTCTGTCTGCAGGTTGAAACTCCTCCTTGTTTCACTTTTAGTCAAAATTATCCACTTGCTGCAGTTCTGCAGCCTGTTGTGCCCAAACGCCCTTTGCCTACCCATGGACAGGCATGAGCTGGGCATGGACACATTTTGGGGGGAAGGCAGGCCAGGTCCATCAAGGGATGAGATTCACAGGGATGCATCAGCTCTCTCCCCCTCCTACTCTCCTTTCCCCCATTACCAGCCCCTTTCCCAAGCAGTAGATCTGGAAAGTAAACCCCAGCGAGAGCACTTTCCAAGGGCTGCCAGCTATGACAGATGTTATTTTATGGAACATGGCACCAGAGATGTGAAATACATAGTTCATAAATGTCAGCAGGAAGGAAGCAATATCCTGGATTGAGGTTGTTTGGTTTCTTTTTTTTCCTCCCTCTTGTGAAAGCATCTTTCCAAGCAAACAGCAATCCAGGTCTGAGAGTGAAGAGCAGTTTGCCTTGGAGGAGGCTCCCTCACTAGGGGGAAGCTGTGTGTGCAGCTCATCTGAATATGAAAAAGATCTATTCTTTCTTTCCCCACCTCATTGCAACATCCGTCTGAGAAACTCAATGTCAGGAGATAAGGCTGCGGCCTTCCTTAATTGAGGTCTCCGGGGAGGGAATTGCAATTATGCGTCTGGGGAAAGACAATATGTATGTGTGTGTCTATATCTATATGTGTGTGTGCATATGGAACTGCAATGAATTAGGCCCTTAGCTGGTAACAAACTAGCAGGATTTCCAAAACGCCTGATGATTAATCCTGGTTTTCACTCCTCTGCATACTCTTGTGGTCCATGTTAATACCCAGCTGCCTAATTTCCACCCTTCTGAACCCCAAACCCCAGCAGCATCCCATGGTAATGATGTCCCCCATTGAACTCCTCCTGCCCTCAGCCTCAGGGTGGGTTCAAGAACCGGGACTGACAAATTCCGCTCTTTGAAGTCCTTAGTTCCCGGTACAAGTGTGTCGGAAAGCACTGCTGAAGTGCTGCAGCCTTGGCAGGGCACTGGGGAGGGCAGGGGGACAGCCTGATGTCACTCACATCTGCCTGCCTGTCTCTGCCTGTCTCATCATCTGCCCAGTGAAATGCATTTTTCCACCCGGGCATGGCTTGGGAGCCAATGGATGTGGCATTTAAAGCTAATTCCCCACGACTGGCCACCCCCAGGCTCCCGCAGCTCCCTTCCCTGTCTCATCTGCTCATATGGGGCTGGCCACGCTGGCCATCAGCATCTGAGCACAGCATTCCAGGATGAGGATATGGGATCATCTTTGGGCTTTTTACTTCATCTCTGCCAGGAAAATAACATCCTGTTGGTCTCGGAAGATGCTGCAGCAGAGAGATTTTGGGAGTGGGGGTGTCGCAGTGCAAACTGTTTAATTTATATTTCAGAGGAGGGATGAGAAAAATCTTGAATTTCCTTGTGTTCTCGCAGCAAAGCTGCTTTTGCCTGGAAAATAGGCCAATTTCCACCTTATCTAATGCCTCCAGCTGTGATGTGAAAAGCTCAGAGGAAAAACAGCATCTCTCATGTTATCTCTTAACTGCAAAGTTTAATTATCCTCAGCCGTTCTGCTGAAACATGGCTATGACCAGGCTGCACTGAGCAGGGTAGAGTGAGCAGGGGCTGGGGATGACACTGGGATCTTGGATATGTCAATGGCAAGGCACCAGTATCTGAATTTTGCTGCTTGAATGGAGCAGGCAGGAGTATTCTCCCTCCTCTCTTCCATCAGCTAGGAGTTTCCATGATGAGGAGCATGAATTTCCTCTTTTCTTGTTTCCCAGACTCTGTGCGTGTTGGGCCCACATGCACAGAAACCTGTGTGGGATCTGTACATAGCTGAGATGTCCATCAATTATTTATAGAAGGAATATATTCATTTTGCTCTTAATTTATTCACAATTAGCTTCATGGTAAATAGAAGAGAAAAAAAGGGAGATGCACAGATGTGGATGGAGATATTGAATAACTTCACAAAAAAAATATACACCAAAGGGGGGGCAAATGTTAGAGAGGAGGAGATGAGAGTTACAAGAAATAAACAGCTTTAATCTGAGCCGGGCTTAAATACACTTTAAAATGTCAGCTCCTTAATAGCTTTTCCTAAGTCTCAGCATGTTAGAAAATATGAATGATAGAGAGATCCTTCTCCCCTTCCCATTAGCCCAACATCAGTAGTTTTGTACATCTACATCCATGCTCCTTGATTGCAGCTGGCCTCTTAGGTGGATGGTTTTGATTGCATTTAATTTATTAATTTCTCTTTGGGTGAGGCTTTTTTCTTTCTCCTTCTTTTTTCCCCAGACTCCTCTTATTTCTCTTTAGGATTCAGTAAAAAATTGAATTCTTGCCGTTGATGTTTTTGTAAGATCTGGAGAGAAATCTGATGTCTTTAACAATACATTCTGCTTTGGTGATATGTGATATTGCATTAATGAAATGTTTAATGTGAACAGTAATGGAGGGAGATGGAGGAATTTTATTCCTGGATTTCAATTTAGCCAACTGTCCTGGGTTCAGCAGCAGCAGTCATTTTTCTCCTTCTCGGTAGCTGGTGCAGCGCTGTGTTTTTGATTTTCAGCCTGGGAACAGTACTGATAATACCAATGTTTTGGTTACTGCTTAGAATGTTTTAGTCTGCCCAAGGACTTTCTTAGTCTCTGCTCTGCCAGGGAGGAGGGTAAGCTGGGAGGATGCAGTGACAGGGCATCTGATCCAAACTGACCAAAGAGGTATTCCACACCACAGCACATCATGCCCAGGATGGAAAAAACTGGGGACAGGAACCCAGAAGAGTTCAGTTCATGGCTCAGTCGTCGGGTGGTGAGCAGTTGTATCCTCCTCCCTTGTATTTTCCCTGGTCGTTATTATTATTGGTGGCAGCAGCAGTGGTTTGTGTTATACCTCAGTTACTGGACTGTTCTTATCTCAACCCATGGGAGTTACGTTCTTTTGATTCTTCTCCCCGTTCCCCCACCACCACCTTTGAGTGAGGGGGAAGTGAGTGAGCAAACTGCTTGGCTGATTTACGGCTTAAACCATGACACCAACCCCTCTGCCTGGAGGGCTTTGCCCAGCCTGAAAAATGAGGGCAATGCCCTTGGAGCTTGTGAGACCTGCTTGTACCTTGTGAGGATGGGATGAAAGGACTGTAAAGGCCCTGGTGCAGGCAGGGAAAAGCTTTGCAGGGTCCTTTGGTGTCTTCTATCCTGCTGCTGTTGATAATACAGATCTCTTCTCCCTTCTTCCCTCTGCACCACATCTGCTATAGTGGTGTTGTCTTTTCTTGCTTTCCTTTCTTTATACCCTTGCAGACCAGTATTTCATGAAGGGCTCTGTAGCATTTTCTGTGTATTTGTCAAGGACACCACTGCTTAGGAAAAAACCCAAAACATTCTGGCCAAGCCCCAAATACACAACAGTTGGAAGATCAAGATCTCTGTCATCTAAAGGAGTAAACTAATAGTGTGATTGCAAAAAGCCCCCGTGAGGATCCTATCTGTCATATCGCCGTCAGCTTTGTGCTAAACATCCTTTAAACAGCATTTACATGACAAACGCGCCATTTCCCCTCCAATCAGGAGGTAAGGAAATCCTGCCAGCAAATAGAAGGTGATTTCTCAGGCTTTTTCCAATGCAATGGGATCTTTCCTTCCCATACCTTCCCAGGGGTGAGAGCTGCAGGAGCAAAGGCTGAGTCCAGTTCTCCTTCCCTGCTCAGCTCCAGCCAGGATCTGGCATCGTCTGAGAAGAGCTGATTCTTCTTGCTGTTCACACCAGTATACAAGCTGTGAATGAGGTTCCAACCATCCCTAGACACCATTCTTGCTCCTAATCCCCCAAAATGGTTTCTTCTCTTTTGGGAAAGTGCTTTGAATCCCTGAATAAGAACTCGTGTACACGGATGAGAAATGGTGACAATCTTCAGTCAAGGAGCCTGCATATTGTGCACATATAAAGCCAGTATCCCAAGGCTGTGATTGACGGAAATTCTGTCATTAACAACCAAAACATTGGATTTTCCAAAGCAACAATCATCTATGCTCCAGCCTTACACATCCCTGACAAGGATGCTCTGCAGTGCAGACTTCATTGAATTTTAATCCCCTTGAAATCAGTTGTTCCAACCACCCTTAGTGGCTCTCTTTGAGGCCCCTTTTGAGGCTCTGGCTGGGGAGGTTTGAAGCTACCAATCCCAAGAGTAATGCTCTGAGAGCCTTGTAAATTTAAATTGCATCTTTATGTTAATGGGTGTGGGGAAAAGCTCAGTGTAAAGCTTTAGAAGGAAAAACCACGGAGATCCCTGGTAAGTGAGGACCTCTGGTGCACATGGACCACCTAGGGTGGATTTTAAAGCCCAGTAAAGAGTCTGGTTCTGGAGCTGAAGCCAGCCAAGCTGTAGTTGATACAAAAGGCACACTTTTGTCTGGCCTGGTAATTAATCATGTGATTCATTTCCAAAGGTCAGATGCTTGTTTTAAGAACACAGCCTAATTCCGTTCGTGATCTGTTCTACTTGAGATGAGAACTACTGGGTGAATTTATATGGCCCTCATTAGGCAAGTTGTCAGATTTCTTGTGGGGAAATAGCACCTCGCTTTCCTAATGTGCTGATGATAGCGCTGATGGGATGAGTAGCAGCATTGGGAAAGCCAAGTGACAAGACTGGGATTCTCAGCTCCTCTGTAGCAAGGCTGGGCTTAAAATCCAGCTTTCCAGAGTCCAGTTTTAGAGACATCCTTTTGCTCAAGGCCACCTGAGCTGAGTGTTCACAGGTGGTTTATATATGCAGAGAAAAGCAAGGAAAAATAAAGCATCGGCTTCTGCCTCTTGTTCCCAGTTAGGGCTGGAAGCAGCTGCTGACACACATGCGTGCTGCTCACCAGCAAACCACCCAATCCCAAACCCCCTTCATGTGCAGTGCTCCAAGACACAGTGAGCTAGAAAGCTGGGAATCAATTATCAGAATAAATCAGCTACTAACTAAAATAGTTCCAGCAGTGAGGGAGGTTAATGCATGTGCTGCAGCCAGCTATGAGAACAAGGTATTTGCAGTATAACATTGAAAGATCCCAGTCCACTCTCCCTTCCCAGTAGTCCAGGGAGAAGTTTCCCTCTTGCTAACGTACATAAAATACTGTGTCTTTATATAGCACACAAATTATTCCAAATGGCTTTTGTGGAGTCACATGTTGAAATGTATTTCCAAGATGCTGGGAGACTGCAGGGGAAATGTGCAGGAAGTTCTTCCCCAGAGAAGATGCTCTTAAGCTTGCTGTGAAAAATCTGCTTTGAACACATCCAGCTCAGAGCATTTGACTACATAAATCAGGGTAATTCCAGGGGCAAATCCAGCCCGAGCAAATCTCAGAGAGCTTTGCCCACCTCTCTCACTTGTGGAGCCACTCAGGTTTGTATCAACCTTGGAAACAGACACACCAACTGCAATGTAATATTTCTAGCTTTAGAGGAAAAGGTGAGGTTTGTCTTTTAACTAGTAAATTAGGCTTGAAAAATTAGTGTCCTATGCTTTTATCAGTGTAGTTCTTGAGACTCATTAACTCCTTTGGTGAACAGAGGTTATAATTTAGTTTCTCCACCAGAGTCCAGGGCCTACATGCAGTTTCTTTCTTTCCTCCTCTTCATTTTAAAACACACATGCCCCTCCAAAGACTACATTTTGAAGCCATCAATCCCATCTCCTTCATATTCATTAAAATATTTAAAGATGGTCTCCTCTCTTCCAGGAGCTGAGCATTAAATTCCCTTTCTTGGAAAAACCCAGCTTGAAAATCATCCAAGCAAGTTTCCCTGACTCACATGTTGTGTGGAGAACTCAATTTCATCCCACCTGGGACATGTTTATAGCAACATTTCTTAGAGCTGAAAACCAGCTATTAAATCCCAAAAGCCCAGTAAAGAAGGAAAACAAGCTGGATTGCTCTCCCTGCTGTGAGCTCCAGAGTCAGGAGTTACACTATGGAAAATAGGAATTACTTCCAGTACCTCATTGCTTCATAAACTCATGGGTTACATCAGATCTCCTGGGACTCTCAGTCCTTGGGGCTGGTTGATGCACATCCTACATCACTTCTCCTGCTGTCAGATCTTCCCTCTGTGCAGCAGCTGATATTGTTTTAAGTGTCTCTCCAACAGGGACTGGGAGTGAGGTTGCTGGGAGCTGTCAGTGTTGCTCTCCAGAGCAATTTGTCTGCATCAGGTGGCTGTAGGGCCAGGCGATCTCTTGCTGACACAGTTACTGGGGTGTTAGGAGAGGGGAACAACTCCCAGTCCAGTCCCAAGGCATCCCTTTCTCACCCTGGGGAGTCCTTTCACCACCAGATCCTCCAAGGCTGCTGCTTCATGTTTAATAATTAAACCCCCTCTAAGCATCTTCCCCAGAGCCACAGGGTTTTCTGCTGGGAACTCTGAGCTGAGCTTGGCTTAGGGATGTCTTCCTTGTTTTGTCTTGTTTCCCTGAACTTGATCGGTTTTAACCTGACGGACAGATTTTGCAATGATTTATGTCTTGGCCAGAGTGAGAAGGGGACCAAACATGGGATAAAGCTGGTCAGGGCAGAGAGACTGCTGGCTTTTTACAACAGATCAGTGTGTTTTTTCCTACAGTAATACACACAGTTAATGTGTTTTTCTTTCTTCATCCTTCCAAGGGAGGCAGCCAGAGATTAGCCTAAATTTCCTTAGTCCTAGCTTCAGCAAAAGTATTTAAGGAAATGCTTAAATGTGCAGAGTAATGGGGGATGCTGTGATATTACAGTCAGCAGCAGCTCCCTGTTTGTATCAGGTCTTTTTGGGACACCAGGATGTTCACGTACCACATTTGGCATCAGATTTTCTTCACTGCACATGCTCAGGAGAAAACCCATAATTTCTGTGTGCGTATAATCAAAGAAACTCTACTCTGATTAACGTACAGTATCCTTAGGGAAGGAAAAAAAAAAAAAGAAGAAAAAAACAGAAATTGGACCCAAGCAAGATCTTTACACATAGTGCTCAAGGCAAACAAATAAAGGATGATAGATAACTAAACAGAGAGAGGAAATTGTGCTCTTCTCTCCTCTAACAGTACCACAAAAGGCCCATCTCTCTAGTTTCTTGGTAATTATGAGCCTCTCTGTCAGTGGGTTACCTTATATTAATTAATATTATTTATTGCTGTTGGCAGAGTGTCTACTACAGTAAATCAAGCAATTAGCAGCCTTGCATATTGCACTCGGAAGAGAAGTAACCAGGTGCCAGAAAGGATTTACTTTCTGCTTCATGTTTTATTCATGGGCTCACCATTGAACGTTACATTTCCCCATTGCAGCCACCATCGGGGTGGGGGACGGGAGCTGCTGGCAGTTTACAGGCCGTGGATAACCCCAAGGCAGGGTTGGAGGGGATGGATGGGCTTCCCAGTATTTCCTTCAGCATTGATGTCCCCGGCCTGGCTAAGGAAAGGGACAACAAAGCAGAAGGGGGAGGGGTTTCTCTCTAAGGTGGAGAAAATATTCACCAATTTTCCTACTGGTGGTTATGAAATTAAAGTCAAATAGCAAAAAATTGCAATAAATAAGAAGCAAAAGCTGGCTGGCAAATCGAAGAAGCAACTCTGGGCAGCACTGTAAATGGCTAAAGCTCCTTCTGCCTGCAGGAGCTGGCCGCAGGTTGTTATTTCCAAACTGATGCTTTGGTGATGGGGGACACCTCGGGTGCTCCTCAGCATGGTGAGCATTCACCATGTACCTCTGCCTTCTTGTTGAGCGAGGGTTTGGTGCCTCAAAGAGTTTTGCCATCTGCCAGTTCTGATTTAATTACTTGGTGAGAAATAAAATGTGAAGAAAAGACGGGGGGGGGGGGGGGGAAGCCCATG
>JANRGW010050271.1:0-14991 GCA_024733675.1 Psilopsiagon aymara | reverse complement strand
AAGTTGGGGCTGTTCAGCCTGGAGAAGAGAAGGCTGCATGGAGACCTCATAGCAGCCTTCCAGTATCTGAAGGGGTCTATAGGAATGCTGGGGAGGGACTCTTCATTAGGGACTGTAGTGATAAGACAAGGGGTAACAGGTTCAAACTTAAACAGGTGAAGTTTAGATTGGATATGAGGAAGTAATTCTTTACTGTAAGGGTGGTGAGGCATTGGAATGGGTTGCCCAGGGAAGTTGTGAATGCTCCATCGCTGGCAGTGTTCAAGGCCGGGTTTGACAGAGCCTTGGGAGACATGGTGAAGTGTCCCTGCCAATGGCAGGGGGATTCGAACTTGATCTTAAGGTCCTTTCCAACCCTAACTATACTACTACTACTACTATGATTCATAGTTTGCTACTCCAGGAGCCGACTCCTTCAGTCTTTTTTGTTTAGGCAGGAAATAGATTCAGTTTGGTAACTCCTAGATTAAAAACTCCACAGCATTGTGCAACCCTTAAGTTAACATACAATTGTAGATCTTATATGGATTAACAGAAAATTGAACAGTCATTTGTGTCTCTGCCCTGCCTTTCTTTTTAATGCCATATGGCTCTTGAAATATGAAAGGCTTACCAGATGAGCAAAACTTGTCAATTGTGACTATAAAAATTTTTAGTGCCCTTTTTTAGTGTGAGTCATGAGTGCTTGAGGAAACTTTTAAGGCAGCTTAGAGTTTTACTCACACTAGCACTCTGAACCTTGCTTTTGCATTATCAGCCATCAACTATAAATTCAAATAGCCTGACTACACGAAAAGAATTCCTGCTACTTTTCTCTGAGAGTAGAAAAAACACTTAGTTTTGTTCCTTCAGTCAACCTGGGGGCTTAGCCAAGGCAAGTCAGGATATTCCAACTCTAAATGTGCAGTATGAATGGGAGGTGCTGCACCTTTGTGGGGTTGTGGAAGGAGTCTTAGGCCAGGTAGAGTGCATGACCCATAAGAGCGAGCCCAGTACAGGCCAGAGAAATAACCTTGCAATACCTGATGGAAAGAGCTTTATAGGGCATAGCTTACCACATTAATTTAGTGTTCTCATGAACATCAGCATTCCTGCTTTTCAGTAGCTACTGTGCATCCTGGTGTAGCTATTTTCCTTTCAGATAAATGAGGATTGGAACTGGGAACAGAAGATAATAAAGGGGGGGTATAAGGATGGAGCTTGACAGATGGGAAGATCAGACAGTAAAGATGAGGAAAAGCAAATAAAAACCAAGTATAGGAGTGCTCTGAGTAATGTTTACCTACTTCATAAACATACATAAACCTATTTAAAACCTCAACTGAAGTTTATATCAAGTGCAAAGCACTATCAGCAGTCATAAAAAAAATAAAGTTGCTTTTGTGGCTGTAAAGCATCTTGACAGCTGCTCTCTCTGCATGGTCTCATCATTCTCCACAGCATTCTAGTGGTATTTGTGTTTTCATCGTGACATTTGACAAGCTTAAGGGCTGTAGGGGTGACATGTTCCTGTTTATTTCTTTCAAACATTAACAACAGAAAAGTGTTTCAAGTGTTTCTTGCTGAAATTTTCCTTTTCATTCAGGCATTCTCACCTTAGAGAAAGTTTGGTAGTTGGCAAACCCACCAACATGATATGACCTCCTTCAGGATCATTGTGAAGAACCATCCCTTCTCCAAGCTGAGCTGGAAATACAGCTGATATGCTGGGCCAGGTTTGTGCTTACCAGACTGGAAATCCCTGCATGCAGCCCCCAGACCTATTCAGATCTCTGTCAGCTCACATGGAGATTTTCCATGGATCAAAGAGGGAGAAGAGGAAGAACAAGGAGCAAGGGCATCTTCCAGCTGGCTTCCAGACCACAGTGTGAAACCAACAGCCCTTTCCAGTTGTCCCAAGATAGCTGTTAATGTGTCCATTTGCCAAGAAACATACAGACATGCCAAATGACTGTTACAAAGGTTGCAAGATCAAACACCAGAGCAGTGGAGAATGGGTTTATGATTGCCTTAATATCTCTTCTTTGGCCCCTGCTGTACATGCTTTGTAATAGAGCCTGCGCACTCTCCTCTTCCACCCTGTTTTGACCAGTGCTTGGGCTGCTAACAATGAGGCAGTGGGCTCCACACCGGGATAATTCTTTGGTAACCTTTCATACGGTAATATTTGCTTATAACATTACCAGGTGTCAATGCATTTGCAACCATTAGGAAGATTGCAAACTCCTCCTCACGTTTTAAAACCGCCTTAGAACTCAGTGCCGCTTCCAGGCGTCCTCTGAGCTCTTCCTGTTGTATGAGGTGGTGTGAGTGGGAGATTTATACCCCTCATAAGTACTTTGTAGGCGAGGGTTGCGGTCGGGCCACTTCCAGGAGACCCCGCTTGCTGCCGCCGGCTGGGGCACAGCGCCCCAGGTGAGGCCGCGGGGAAATAGCTAGTCTGTACCGAGGGTGCCCGGGCCGGGAGGGCCCGGCTCCGCCCCCGGAGCCGGTAACCAGGAAGCGGGAGCAGGAAGCTGCGGCAGGCGAAGAGCTCGGGGCGCAGCGAGGATGGCCGATGGCGGCCCAGCGGTGAGGGGAGGCCCAGGAGCGTTGGTGGGAGGGATGGTGGGCCTGCGCTCGGTTAGTCCAGGGCCTTGCCGCCTAGTTCTTGGGGGCCCCGAGGCTCCGTGAGGCGGCGGGTGGAGCCGGCAGGCGGTTTCAGGCTCCGGCGGCAGGCTGCCGATGGGGTGCAGGCAGTTGGAGCCGAGGAGAAGCACTGGACCCTGTGTGCACCCGTCGCTGAGGCTGCTCCGCTCCGGTGGGGTTGGGGGCACTGGGCGGGCACTCGCAGCCCTGTGCGAGGCTGAGGAGGGCGGGGGCTCCCCCGTGCAGGGACGAGCGGGAGGTGTCCGCCGCAGGGGTCAGGGCCTCTGCGGCCGAGCTTGACCGAGAGGGGAGGCCCGCGTTCTGCCTGAAGGGCTTCTCCAGTACTGCTTTCGCTGCTGGCCCTGTGGATTCCGACTGTTCTGGGGGTTCAAAACCTGCTCAAGGTATCATGGAATGGTTTAGGTTGGAAGGGACCTTAAAGCTCATCCAGTTCCAACGCCCTGCCACCAGAAGGGACACCTTCCACTAGACCAGATTGTTCCAAGCCCCATCCAGCATGGCCTTGAACCAGTGCCAGGGGTGGGGCAGCTGCGGCTTCCCTGGGCAACCAGTGCCAGTGCCTTACCACCCTCGTAGGGAAGAACTTCCTAATATCTAATCATCTAAATCTTACCTCTTCTAGTTTAAAGCCTTTCCCCCTTACGTTATCATTAGGATATCCTTGTGAAAACTTCCTCTCCAGCTTTCTTGTACGTATAGGCTGGCATTTCTAGCACAGCAGCATTGCTGTGGGCAAGGGTGTTTTGCCAGGAGCCAGCTCTGCAAGGTGCTTAACATCCTTTGTAACTGATGGACCTTAAACATTGCTCCTCCATTGTCCCATATCACTATGCTAAATAAAAGCACTAGTCTCTTGTCAGATGGCTTTAACTGTGCTTTAAATGAACTTGCTTATTCTTATTAATGCAATAAGGAGGTATGGTGTACAACATGAGAAGTGTTTGCTGACAGATGCTTGTTAACCAACAGTGTAAAGGCCATTGCCATGGGCCTCATCGACCTCATATGCACAACTGCCGCACTGCCCATGGAGATAAAGATCTCCCAGTGCTACCAGGACTGTATCCCATTGTTGAAGACCCCAGCATTTGTGATATTGTCAAGGCTACACAGTAAGTATATGTTCTGTGTGTACAGAATGTTGAAATAGATGGGAGTGTCCTCAAATATGAGCCAGGTTGGGTATTTTTGCAAAGGAAGATTTTAGTTTAGTTTTCTCCCCATAGCGAAAAAAGGAAAATAATTTAGAAGTATTGTTGCAAGTATTTTTATCAGAAACAATAGTATCTCAACCAGGTTAGTTAGAAAGTTCTGCTCATCAAGGTTCAGGCCAACTCTTTTCACTAGACTTCCATAGAATGCAATGTGGAATTTGCTCAAGTAGGATTCTTGATGAGATTTGTTTTTCTTTAATAAGTGGCTGTCTCTAAACTGGAGGATACTTAACAAATGGATAAGTATATCAATTATTTTTTCTCATTTAAGGTATGGAATGATAGAGCGATGCAAAGAATTGGTAGAGGAGGGATATGATGTTCGACAACCAGACAAAGAAAATGTGACTCTTCTTCACTGGGCAGCAATAAACAACAGACAGGAGCTGGTTAAGTAAGCTCTAGAGTCCTTGGGAAAGTAACATGAATATTCTGCCTCCACTGTTTATAATCGCTTTGTCACTATTTTACTTCAAAAGAAACAAATATGCTGCTTGGGAAGGAAAGCATAAAATTCACTTTTTTAACCCAATTACCTTTGTGAGAATGTCACGTAAATGTAAAGTTATCTTGGCTTCTTTATATGTAAAATTATGTAGTACATGAAATCATTAGATTTTCCTGGTTTGGTTTGTTTAACAAAGATTAAAGCTGATTTTATAAGTGCCTTGCTAATGACTATATTTGTTCTTAAACATTTTCTCAAACCTGCGTTCTTTACTGAAAAAGCTCTCTTGTCCATTTGCTTCCCTAAGGGAATTTTTATTATAAGCTATTTACTACTAGAGCTATGTTTTTGTCCTTAGTATCATGTTTTAATCTTTTGTCTATTCTTTATCTCATGTTCCTGTTACACAGGTATTATATTTCCAAAGGTGCAATAGTGGATCAGCTAGGTGGAGATTTGAATTCAACTCCCCTTCATTGGGCTGTTAGGTATGCTGCTTGCAACTCCTATTGTAAATCTGTTAGTATTAACAGTTATAGTATCATTTTGTGTAGTACAGCGGTGGTAATCGTAAATCAAACACTGTGGTGGGTTTAATTTATTGAGGTGAAAGAGATTTTTCAGCATGTGCATAGCAAAGCTGAAATCTGTTCTCTGATCCCTGGCAGCTTTGCAAGCCATGGAGTTGTGTTATGTGTGTATCTGTGCTTCAGACATTTGAATTCCCATTTTGCAGTTTCCCTGGGGATGGAACAGTGCTGTTCAGACTTCCTAAGTCCTGCCTTAGGGGAAAGAAAGCTTGTTATGTTAGGGTACTGAAGATTGCTGGTGGTGCTTATTAGGGTACAGTGTAAGTCTGAAAAAGTTGTGGTCACTGTTCCCCTCAGACTGCAGCCTGTCTAATTAATATAATTTAAATCATTTTAGCTTCTGCACTAAACTGTTCTTAGCT
Source organism: Psilopsiagon aymara (assembly GCA_024733675.1). Classification (NCBI taxonomy): domain Eukaryota; kingdom Metazoa; phylum Chordata; class Aves; order Psittaciformes; family Psittacidae; genus Psilopsiagon; species Psilopsiagon aymara. Next base: position 9,728 of record JANRGW010050271.1, on the reverse strand, counting down.
TCTGCATGCAACACCTTGGTGTGCTGTCATAAGACTCAATGTTGCCAGTCCTGGATTTGAAACACAAGTTTATAGCAGTAGGACCACTGTAAGCCACCTTGTTGTTCAGAGGCGTGTAGAGAGGTCTTTGGCTTTTATATCCCAGTGCCATCAGCTTTTCCTCCTGGGCTCCTTAGAGCTGCCACCACAGACATAGAATCATAGAATGGGTTGGGTCGGAAGGGACCTTAAAGTTCATCCAGTTCCAACCCCCTGACATGCAGTGACTTCCTGGGTGATGGTGTCTGTTGGTGCTTGCATATGTTTAATGTCTCCTTGGATATGCTCTAGATGACTTCTGTTCAACTGATACTTTTAAAATCATTAACCTTAGCTTCTAGGACAGTATTTGAGTTAAATTATCAAAGGACCAAAGCACTGCTCATCTGGGAAGAGATATAGCATTAAGTAATTATTCTGTGATAACTTCTCCAAATGCAGATTCTCACATCAGGCGGTCAGTACTTTCTATTGACCGCCTTAGTCAGTAGAAAGTACTTAGCCTTCTGCCAAACAAAGTTAGATGCTTCTTCAGATGAAGACTGCTCACAGGAGAAATAACTGTAGAATAACCATTGTATTCTAAATTAACGGTTTGCCTTAGGTTGGTCTATTAACATGCATATTTAATACAATTTTCTTCTATAAAATGTAATTTAAAAAAAAAAAAGTAATTTTGTTAATAAAACCACAACAATCTGAACGGGTTCTTTCTTTTTCAGACTACCTATGAGATTTATGAAGGCAATGATTTCATTAGAGGTTCTGCCATTTTTGCCATTTCTAACTTCATTTTATATATTGTTACAGGCAAGGACATCTACCTATGGTCATGCTATTGTTGAAATGTGGAGCAGATCCCAGTCTTATTGATGGGGAAGGATTCAGTAGCATTCATTTAGCAGTGCTGTTCCAACACCTGCCCATTGTAGCTTATCTCATATCCAAAGGCCAGGTATGTTGTTGATGTACCACTGTTGTTTTCTACCTACCTGTGTGTATGATACGTTTCAGAATTAACTGGTTTGTTTTCTAGGTGGCAAGCAGGTATTTGACAGCTATTTCCCTGTGCCACAAGTTCAGAGTAACTTAAATTATTTGTACATTTATATGTGTTTGGGTTTTTTGTTTTAATACTCTTCCCTGTTCCTGTCACATTCACATACAATTCAGAGTGTTTAAGGAGAGTTGTTAAGACTAAGCAGATTTGTGGTGCTGTAGAGTAACTAGCTCTTACCTGAGAACAAAAAGTGCTACATGCTGTATCTACATCAGGAAGCATTTGCTATTTGATTACAGTTTTGTAACTAATGATCTGTGCAATTGTCCATCAGTTCAAGACCAGCCTAGGTCTGAATTCTTAATTACAAATGCCTGTATATTCTGTTATTTTATATTGTATCTACTCTAGTTGATGTCTGCTTAGCTTACATCTGAAATAAGTGTAATTAATTACAAGTGTAATAATTTGCAAATAAAAATAAGAGTAGTTTTACTTGATATAGACTCTTTCCTTGAAGTGCTGAGTAGTAAGATTTAAAGATTGGATAAGTATATTTTATGTCTCATAGAGAGTAGAATGACCGACTTCTAGAATGTGGGTATGGATGGTATATATCACAGACTTAAGGAAGCTTTTAGACCACCTATCTTCAACTAAAAGATTCAAGGGATTAAACGTTTCTTCTAAGTCATTCTGCTTTGGCTTCACGGTGGGTGGAGGCAGGGAAGAAGGAAATTTAGGTAATGCAAGTTAGATGATTAAATAATTATGTCTTAAGATATGTAATTCTTTTTTGTTGTTGTTTCAGTAAACCAGTTTTATGTACTTAGACACTCTGTTATGTACCTCTTTTCTTACAAGGGAGGTTGTTAACATTGTTTTTCAAAGTCCATTTTATTTATAATATCTTTGTGCAGAGCAGGACAAGAAATGTGGTTATCATGGTTTCCTTAAAAATGTCCTTGGTGCAGACTGTCCCTTAAAAATTACCTTAGTGGAGACTCGGTGTGTTAGGAAGGGAATGCTCATGGAATGCTCACAGAGCAGAGAGAAAAATTTTTAAATGAGCATTGGCTTCTTGGCTGGTACAATTTGGTTTCTTTCCATTTTCTTTCTATTAGTGCAGCTAAGCCAGCTGTATAGCTCCAAATCTGACCATCTGACTCTGTCTCCTGAAATTCCTGGTGATCATTTGCTTGTTATCTTTTTCTTCTACTTAGAACATAGACACAACAGACTTCAATGGACAAACACCTTTAATGTTAGCAGCACAAAAAGCCATTGGGTAAGTAGCAAGTAACTTCAGAAGAATCTGTTGTACCCAAGAAGCAGTGAGGTGAATCTTAGGAGATTTTTTTTGTTAAACTGACTTTTCTTTTCCTTTTAGTTGTACTAAAATATGCAGTATTTCAGAGATAGATAAGGAGTTCTGAAGAAGCTAATTGAATATAGCAAAGACAGTCAAAAGAATTTCTAAAATACTTTAAATTTATGGCTGAACCTTCTTCAGCATTATTATGCATTTCCCAGAAATGAAAATCAAGAGGTGGCTTCATTTGGAGTAAATAAAATGTGAAGAGGTAAGCTGATATGCTGTGTTGTTGAAAGATGCAGTTGTAGAATCACAGAATAGTTTGGGTTGGCAGGGAGTTTAAAGCTCATCCAGCTCCCTGCCATGGGCAGGGACACCTTCCACTAGGCCAGGTTGCTCAAAACCTGGTCTATATACAACCCATGTATATACTTCGTATTTGTTAAAATGGTAAAATAATAGTCTGGAGAAAAACACTGAGGGCAGGTCCTGAACTGTAAACTCAGGTTTACTGTTGATGAGCAGGTTCTGAGACAAGGCTTTGTGTATCTGCTGTTATTTCACAGAGACAAACAGTGTTTTTTTATAAGATGTTCAAAAGTTTCATATCAAATATCTTCTTCATATTCCAGGATACTCGTATCTTCATAGCCAAGATTTTCTGTCTATTAACTTTTATACTTTATTTTCATCTAGACCAGAACCCACAAGGCTTCTTTTAAAGTTTAACCCCTCTCTCAATGCTGTAGACAATGTTCAAAAGAATACTGCACTGCATTGGGCAATAGCATCGGGAAATACTAGTGCAGTGGATCTGTTGCTGGAAGCTGGTGCTAGCCTGGACATAAAAAATGTCAAGGTACAATTTTTTTCATGATACTTCATTCCATGGGGCATGAGTGCGTAGAATGAACGTAAAGAAAAACCTGAGTCCTCTCCACTTTGGGTATCCTTTGCACTGGGCGTTGACTAGGAGGTTCTTAGTCTTTCCCAAAAGGAATTATCACCTTTCTTGTGGTGTGGCTCAAAGTATGGATGCAGAGATTCTTTGCTATGTTCATTAAAGGAACAGCTGAGCCTTTCAGTCACTCTGATTTTTTCCTTTGCAAATTTTGTTGTCCCTCTTTCTGTTTATCACACAGTTCAGTTTTTCAGGTTGTTGGAGACAGTCCAACAGGTAACTCGAATGGATGCAATCTGAATACAAGCAGCAGCTTTCTGAACTTACAAAGCACTGGATTGAGCTTGTTAAAACTCTGAATTTAGCTTTTTCTAGCCTTAAAATAAAAGGGGGAGGGACTGGGAAGTGATTGCCCAGTTATTTTTGGTTTAGCTATATTTATTTCTTGCTTCTGTTAAAAGGGAAAGCATATATGTGTTAAGTGCGTAATTAACTGAACACTTCTGTTGTTAAAGGGAGAGACACCACTTGACCTTGCTTATCAAAGTCTGAATCGCTTCATGGTTTATATGCTAAAAGAGGAAGAAAGAATGAGGAGCAGAAGAAACAATATGTTACTGAAAATAGTAGAGAAATACGAGGTAATTTCCTGAGTAAAAACTAATGGAAATAAATCTAGAGCATTCTGTGTTTGGAATAATAATGCAGGCCAGCTCTTTCCTAACAAGAGGATCACCTATGGTTTCTGAAACTGGGTGCACAAAACCGAAATTCTTTAAAACATGTAGCGGTGGTTTGGGTAGGGATTTTGTGTTGTCTGTCACCTTACCTTACCTATCTTGAGTCTTTCAGTATTTGTTATTACATTAGCTAAATGCTTTTGAAGTAAGTCTTGCTTGAATACTTTTCCATATTTTAACCATAATAATCTTAATAGCTCGTCCTGCTGTTTGCATCTTCCTTGACATTTATGTGGGCCATAGGATACGTCATGAACTTAAGTTCCGATTCTTGGCTTTTAAAAGGAGGTCTGCTCATCTTCCTGCTGTTTGGGACGGCTCTGTTTGTGAGGTTTGTGGCTTTTTCTCTCTGTACATGTATTTCATTGGTACAGATGCCATATAAGGTATCTAATGCAATATTCTTTTCAGAGTTTAGTTTCACTTAGCAAAAAAGATACTTCCTGAGAAATGGTTGCAGAGTGTGTGAAGGATTTAAATATATGTACTTTTTAGAATGACCATAGAAATGGAATGTCTTTAGGTGTGCATAATAATAGTTCCACTGAAAAATTTGGATAATAAACCCCAAACCACTAAAGTATATAAGCAGTTCTCTAGCTAATTTTAGTGATAAAGAGAGTGTTACTGAAGGTTTGGAGCCAGTAGACATAGATATCAGTGCACAACGCTCAGAAACGAGCTTTATCTCAACTTTTCCGTCTGTATTTGTGACACAGAATGAGTTTAAATGAACTGTTCCCTCTCCTCCTGCTCCCCAGACTTCCCAGTGTTATCCTGAGCTGTTTCACAGCTTTCCTGCTTTCTTCAGCAGTTCCTGCAGCAGTGTGCAAATAGACAGAGATTGCAGTTTTCACCCACTGCTACAGCACTTCTGATACTTAATACCAAGCTGGAGTAGAGCACTCCTCAGTTTAATTTGTTGCATTGTTAACTCCCTGCACATCTGGATGAAGAATGCATCCGAGTGAGGAGAACTGATTACTTTGAGAGATGTGAAGTGTGCTGCTTGTGTGAAGTTTTAAAAATGACTGAACAGATGATGGATACTCTGTGGAGTTATGGTTTGAATATATTTTTTTTATTTTTTTTTTTTAACATCCTTTTTAGGCAACTTGTGGGGCTCAAGAATCTAAGGTACCTTCCCACAGCATTTCTGCTAAGTTCCATATTTTGGATGTCTGTGACCTGGTTTTTCTGGTTCCTGCCTGATATCCTTTATACTCAAGAAATTAAATAGAACTCTCCTTAACAGTTCTTAATAAATGTAGGCCTTGTCATGCAAATAGTCATGAGCAGTGCCAGATAATTCCACATGACTGTTAACATCTGGTAAGACATGTTTACTTCCATTGGGAAGGGGTGAAAAAAATTTGACTTTAATTTCAAGTTATATATGGACTAAAAATTTGTATCTTTTTATCTTTATCAGATATTTGTGTATAAATCTGAACTATTTGTTATCTTCCTGGAGTATCAAAAGGAAAGCATCTTTGTTATAAACCTGATTGTCATCTGTTACCTGTTAGCATCCCCATGTGACTCTACTGTATGAGAGTCTCAATTAGGAAGGTTAATGTATTTTGGCATGTGGTATAACAGGATAGCAAGTGCATTAATAGGAAACATCTCTTCTTTCTAAAATGACAAGGACTTGGCAGTTAGTGAAATTTGTGCTTCTGCTTTTAAAAACAATATCCTTACCACCAAAAAACCAAGGAACAAATTTCTTCAGGTCTCTCCAAAGTAGATCTTCCAGTTTCCTATCCATTCACAGGTTATGGTGCATCCTTAGTGTACAGTGAAGTAATTTCTACCTTTCCTTTGCTTTCTTTCAAGAGGCTTTGCACTGATTAGTACAAAAAAAGTTGCAGTAGTTTACACTTGCTTTTCAGTGCCCTGCTCTTATGGAATCATAGAATCAACTGGGTTGGAAAAGACCTTTAAGATCATCAAGTCCAGCCTTTACCCCAGCATTGCCAAGGCTAGCCCTAAACTATGTCACTGTCGGCCTTATCTGCATGGTTTGCGAACACTTCCAGTGACAGAGATTCCACCACTGCCCTAGGAAGTTACACAGAGGACATCTGTTTATTGATTGGTTAAGTTTCATGAAAAAAAAAACAACTTAGAGACATACTTAGAACTGTAAATGATTTTGTACTAAACCAGCTGTAATATAGTGCTACACAATTTTAATGCATTTTAATTACTTCATCCTTTAAATGGCATTTTCTTTTGTACTGTACCCAATTAAGATGTCCTTAATAGGATTATCAGGATTTACTTGGGTAAACTGATCAATTATATTCCCTCTGGGGATACACACATATGCTTGTCTAAATGAAAATCATGCTATTCAGGGTTGCACGGTGAAGTTTTAAGATTTTCTTCTTGTCACGTAAATGAAAAGGAGAGCAAATTCCAACAGTAGGGGTTGAGTCAGACACTCTGCTGAAGATAGGGAGCAGAGAAATGTTATTATAGCCAGAGCTTTGGTGACCTGGGCAACAGTGGATAGTTTCCATTTCAGTATCCAGCCCTTTTCCTCATGAACGTGTTTTCCTTCTGGACTGCTCACAGATTTGAGTGTTACAAAATTGTTCAGTATTTTAGTTAGCTGTATTTGTCAAACTGTCAAACTGTTCCTCTAGACTGAATGAAAATCCAGCCTTTCTAATGAAGGACTTCTCTCAGCCTGAACACAGCTATAGGTCTGCTAAAATTCAGTGCTAATATGTCATAATTTGTCATCTAGATTTTAATTAGACCTCTTTGCAATGATGTTAGTTCGTAAGACTAACAACTGAAGTTGATCTTTAAGATTTACTCAAATTGTGTGGTTATATAGCAATTGAGAGGTCACCAGAGATGAAATCCAGGCTTGGAAGCTCTGACTGCTCCTTAGTGGCATCCTGGACTATTCTTTAGCTGTCTGTGCTCTCAAGATCAATGCCTGGGTTTAATTGGTGTGAAATTTGTCCCACTCCAGAGTCCTCTGTTGCTGTATAGAGACAGTTAATCTTGACATGTTGTTCTCCCCCTTTCACGTGACATACAGATATTTTGAGTACCTAGTGTAAAAATCATGTTCCTAATGACTGTACATCCTCCCTCTTGTATAATAATTTGTCTGCTAGAGATGTTGCAGCAAATAACGATACTGAATTTAAATCTGCTTCTCCAGAGTTCATGAGAGATTAATTCTCTCCATTGACTTAAACTAAAACAGTCAGCCACTGGGTAAAAGCATATGGTATGCAAGAGGAAAAATGTTTGTCATTTCATCATCATGGCACAGGTTGCCCAGAGAAGCTGTGGCTGCCCCATCAGTGGCAGTGTTAAGGCCAGGCTGGATGGGGCTTGGAGCAACCTGATCTAGTAGAAGGTGTCCCTGCCTGTGGCAGGGGGTTGGAGCTGGAGCTGGATGAGCTTTGAGGTCCCTTCCATCCCAACCATTCTGTGATTCTATGGATTTTGTAGTATGTTTGTGAGGGAAGAAGGATTCGCAGTAGCTATCCCATTACTACCTTCAGAAGTGTTTTGTCAGTGTGTGCTTGGTAGAGTTTGGGGGTTTTTTGTGATAGAGGTATTTCCAGGATGCTTTCCAATTGCATCATTCTGTCTGAGTTTATTCAGTGGTTTTAGCTAAAACAAACAAGAGGGCAGGACCTAGAAAATAGTAAGGGCCTGTTCAGAGACTTCAGGGTGGGTGCTGCAGTCAGCTGAGTCACACAGCTGCTGCAAGCTTAATAACTATGCATGTCTGATTGGTATTGTTTCAAACAAATAGACAAACTTGAGTGAGAAGAAGAAGAAATTGAATTCACTTTAAATCTGTGAAATACTCAAAGGCAAAAATCTGCACTCCGCTAGTGAGGATGACGGCGAGCTATATTGTGATGCAGGTTTGTGCAGTTGTGAAAGTCTTCTCAAGTGCTGAAAATGGACAGAGTATTCAACTTCTCTGATATGATGTCCTCTAAAGGGCAGGGAGAATCCTACCAGAAAAGTGAAATTTATTCTTCTCCTTTTTGTGTGTTGCTTATGAAGTAATTAACTAATTTTAGAGTATTTTCTTTGACAGACAGCAGTGATAGAATATATTCCTTAACCTGAATATTACATGGAACAGATAGAATTCTTGAAATCACTGTCATGCTCAGCGTGGTGGGTCTTCTTTATTACTTCTATAAAACTTGGAGAACTGATCCTGGATATATTAAGACCTCAGAAAAAGAAAGGAAAGAGGTAGGTGACTTCATAAAAACAAAGGGAAGGGCTCATCTGGTGGAAGGGATGGTTATTTTTGCCATCATATGCAGTTTTGTTAGTCTTGAAAGCAGTGAAGTACTCCTAAGGGTTTTTAGCAACAGCATCAAACAACATAGATAGTAGATAATGTGTCCTTCCACTGCTAGTTTTCTTATCTTCATAACCCTGCCATAATGGCCTTGCTTCCATCTTTTCGTTGAAATGTGACCTTTAGCAAAATATTGTACAGAACCACTGGTGTTATCTGTGATATAAACTCACATAGAAATTCACTTCATAAATATAAATTTTGAATGGCTGCTACTCTGGTTGTCTCAGGTTAGCAGGAGATATTCATGATGCTTTTCTACAGCTCTCTGTGCTCATAAAACTAGACATTTCTAGCTCAAAGGCTAGAAATGACTTGAATTGTGTTAGATACTTTCAAGATGCGTTCAGTGGTTTGATTTTTGTGCTTAGGCATCATGTAAATGACATGCTATTTCGTAGCTCTATCTTAGAAAGGCAAAAAGAAATCAGTAAGGATTTTGATATTTGGTCTCCCCAGCTTGTGGATTAAGGAAAGCATTATGTTTGTGATTTCATTGCTCTCCAAGAGGTTGTATTTCTTCAGATTGCCAGTGAGAACTGCATTTTGAACTTTTTGACACAGGGCTAGTAAATGTTGTCTACCTAGTATGCATGAAGGGACAGTAAATACAGCAGCTCTCCTGTCTGAGGTCTGGCTGACTACCTGAGAGGTATCTTGTATATTAGAATCATAGAATAGTTAGGGTTGGAAAGGACCTTAAGATCATCTAGTTCCAACCCCCCTGCCATGGGCAGGGACACCTCACACTAAACCATGTCACCCAAGGCTCTGTCCAGCCCGGCCTTGAACGCCGCCAGGAAGGGGGCATTCACAACTTCCCTGGGCAACCCATTCCAGTGCCTCACCACCCTCATAGTAAAGAACTTCTTTATATCCAATCTAAACTTCCCCTGTTTAAGTTTGAACCCATTACCCTTGTCTTGTCACTGCAGTCCCTAATGAAGAGTCCCTCCTCAGCATCCCTATAGACCCCTTCAGATACTGGAAGGCTGCTATGAGGTCTCCACACAGCCTTCTCTTCTCCAGGCTGAACAGCGCCAGCTTTCTCAGCCTATCTTCATACAGGAGGTGCTCCATTCCCATGATCATCCTTGTGACCCTGCTCTGGACTTGTTCCAACAGTTCCATGTTCTTTTTATGTTGAGAACACCAGAACTGCACACAGTACTCCAAGTGAGGTCTCAAGAGCAGAGTAGATGATCAGGATCACCTCCTTTGACCTGTTGATCACATTTCTTTTGATGTAGCCCAGGATACTGTTGGCTTTCTGGGCTGCGAGCACACGTTGCAGGCTCATGTTCATTTTCTCATCAACCAACACCCCCAAGTCCTTCTCCTCAGGGCTGCTCTGAATCTCTTCTCTGCCC
>JANRGW010050268.1:0-18087 GCA_024733675.1 Psilopsiagon aymara | reverse complement strand
GTTGCTGCAGGAGAGAAGCACTGAAAAATAGGAAGATACACTTTAGTACTCCTGCCAGGTTTTATGCTGTGCTATCGGGTAAAGAAATTGCATCTGGTTTTATTTTTTGTGAGGTTTTTTTTTAGCATCACAATGACTATACTGTGAGGGTTTACAGTTTACAGCTCTTTTAAGCTACCTGTAGAGCTATAGACTGCTTTCAAGTCTTAGCTTTTCCTTAAAGGGAATGAAGGGTAAAACCAGTTGCTTGATGGATTTCAGTAGCTGGTATCTGCAGTATATAGGCTTGTTGTTAGTCCTTCCCACTTTACACTGTCTGCAGTGAAGTAGAGCTTTTAATGGTCTTAATATTACCAGTAGCTACCTAAGGGGGAGGGAGGGAAGAATGGACAGGAATAGACTGTGGAAAATACGACCAGGTTGGTTTCTAAAGTGCTTCTACTAGAATCTTTCAGAGACAATCTGAAAGTCTCTTCCCATACTATTCGCTTTGCAGCAATTAAGCTTTTTGCTACTGTGTCACTCAGTGAGGTGACAGGATTAGGGGAGATTTACTGATTTAGATGTATTTACTGATTTAGATATATTTAGTGATTTAGATTCTTACAGTCACTGAGAAATTACCCATCACAAGCTATTCACTGGAAACCTTGAAAACAATGTCTGGAGGACGACATAAAGGAAAACATGAGCCAAATTAAGGTACAGGTTCTGGACCAAACAAACCCTAGAAATTCCCCAGTGCATCCATCTCCAGAAGCACCTTTCTGTCATAGATGCTAGCTGTGGAAACTGCCCTTACCTGCAGAAACATTCAGGCATCTTACCAGCTGGTTGTTTTTTCCCTTTTTATAAGGGAATGCTTGTAGAAGGTACAGGTTATGGCTTTTGTCCTTTTCCTTCCAAATACATAGCCAGGTGGTGGCAAAGAGCACTGCTGTCGTCATAATCTCTTACTGGCATAGAAAGAAAGAATACAACAACAGCAGGTAGCACTCATTTTTGGTGCTGTCATTACACTTCTGTGCACCCATTTCTTGGACCCATGCATGTCCTATTCTTTCCAGTTGATGCTGGGATTACTAAGTACATAGGGGCCACCATTTAATAGTCCCTATCCCTATGTTACATAGGAAAACTAGAAATGGACATTAAATGAATAACCCTATAAGGCCCTATTGAAATTCACTGTGAGTTCCTCAAGAGCTGGGGTACTCAGCACATCTCACTGAGGTACCTGTTTTTCAACATATCACGATTTCCAAGGCACATAAAATCTTAGAATCATAGAATAGTTAGGGTTGGAAAGGACCTTAAGATCATTTAGTTCCAACCCCCCTGCCATGGGCAGGGACACCTCCCACTAAACCATGCCACCTAAGGCTCTGACCAACCCAGCCTTGAACACTGCCAGGGATGGAGCATTCACAACTTCCCTGGGCAACACATTTCAGTGCCTCACCACCCTCACAGTAAAGAATTTCTTCCTTATATCCAATTTAAACTTCCCCTGTTTAAGTTTGAACCCATTACTCCTTGTTCTCTCTCTACAGTCCCTAGTGAAGAGTCTCTCCCCAGTATCCCTATAGGCCCTCTTCATGTTGAGTAAATGTTAAGAAAACCCTTTAGCAGGGGAAGGGGAAAGGTAGGTTATGTATTTAGATGAAAATAGGTCATATGACTGGGATTTTCCTTATGATGAAATACTCTTTGCTGCAAATTTATTCCAACTGAGGAGGGAGAGAGGAGGAAGGGACATGACTGTGTTGTCCCTTCTTCAGGCTATTTCTTGGTTCTCACTGCCTCTTGACCTCAAATATCTCGTTCTAAAAAAAAGTCAGACTCCTGCGGCTGCCGCTGCTGTTGCTGTGAGAAGCATTGCTTTCTGAAAGTACATTACCGATAGACTGCACCTGAAATGTCACCAGGAATGCATATTATCATTAAGAGACATTATTTGTTTCCTTTTGAGTTTTCCTGCTTAGGAAAGGAATTTTATTTTAAGAAATGGCCCATGCATGATATATGTACTTGGCCCAACTTGCACTAGCTTCATGTACATTCCGGAGCATCCTTCTCTCAAATTGTGCAGACCTGTTGGCAGAGATCAAGTCTTCAGTCTTTTTAAGGCAATACCTCAACATTTACAGAAAAGACTTCAAACACTGTTGTTAAATTAGTGCTAATCCATAACTTCAAGTGAATAGTTTCATAAGCAGAATCTGATGTGGAGGAGGCATTTTAACTAAGACCTGAATCCACTCATTAGTAAGGAAGGCAAAAAGAATACTGAGTATCTTCCCAGTGACTTCATGATCAAGAATCTTTGTAGACAACAGGCTATGTTAATGTAATTAAAGACAACATCATAATACATAGGTATCAAAAGCCCAAATCACAAAGTATGAGCAGCTTTATTTCTGGGATTTGAGGCCTAGTGCTCTTCAGAGAAACAGCAACAGAGCTACCTTACTTTAAAATATGCAGCTGCATTAAAATCAGAACACATCAGGTATTAGTCTGTTTTCTTCCAAAATAAAATCACAGCAAAATGGGAAAAAGCCTTTTGATAGTCTTGCAACATCACCTCTAGCTACTGCAAAGACAGATTTTTATGTTCTCACAACTACTCTTGAACAGAAATTCTTGTATGAGTATGTTCGATCTTCTAATCTTGGAGGTATGCATTTTATTACCATTATAATTAATGTTTAAAACATATGTTTATAATTAGTGTTTAAAGCACACACTGCTTGTGGTGCAAGGTCATGATACCATAAGGCTTCTGTATATGCTTCACTCCTAGTATCTGTCTGCATCTCTATAAACCAGAGCCACTGAGTACACAAGCAGACCTTGCTCCCACTTCTTCCGCTTCCCACATACATTGTACAGGGAATACCAGTGTAAGAACAGCCCTGCTCCCCAGGTGCTACGCTTCTGACCCATACTTTGACATGGCTGGGGTCTAAGGGTGCTTAATTTCCTCCTACAATTGTAGTGTAGCACAGTAGAGGAATTTATTTTCCACTGCTTTTGACACCTACCTAAATACAGTGAAATGTTTTGAGACACTCTTGACTTAAAAAAAGGTGCTAAAAAGAGGAAAACATCTTACTGTTGTGATTTGACACCAGCATGAATTAAGTTGAAGCTATTTCATATTTTCTCAATGAAAGCCATACTGAAAGAATCCCACAACCGGCTGCTCTAACTTCCCTGTTGTTTCTGCATCTTACCATCCTGGTGTAGATTTTCTCTCTTTGATTATTATAACACTGCAGTTCAGAAACTGGAAATCAGCATGACCCTGCCTAATTCCTTTTCATGACACTGACATCCTGATATTACTGCATTTGCCCTTCCAGGCGGGTTAGCAAGAGAGGCTGGAAATCTATTTTAATAGCAGGTTTTAATTTTCCTGCAATTCATCTTTTTCATGCTGGCTGTGTAATTTAATTTGTTGTTGACCTCGTTCCAGTTATGAAAGATGATTCATTATCACAGAAGTTCCACCCTTTGGCCCTAAAACTAATTATACTTTTTTAAAATATATGCTGTAGATTATAAATAAATGTTACACTATTTTGCTTCTTGAGTTTCTTGTTTCATACGAGCACAGTGTCTGCACACAGCCTTGAGGATGATTCTTTTTTAATTGTAAGGTGTAATTACCACCAGGAAGGGTGACACTAAAATTTAGCCATGAACTAGTTTTGATCAGCATGGCACATGATGCTGTTGTCACAGATACCATGGCTTCATTGCACGAATATTTCCCTCCAGCAATATTGAGGCAGAAGCATCCACTGTAATTAGCAGTTTGAAACCTATGTTGTGTAATTGGTTCTGCTACACTGCGCAGTGAGTGTCCCCTTTGCAAAGAGGAAGAAGAGAGAAAAACAGGTAATCTGACTGGTTCTTGCTTGCTCACTCTCACTTTGGCAACCATGGGGGGAGCAATCAGGTCTCTCAAAGCTTCTTGGCAATTTGTCTGACTTCTAACAGGTTTTGGGGAGGAGCTGCATCCAACTGACCTTGGACACAAGGTTGCAGCTGGGAAGGTGATGGCTGTGACTTTTTTGGTTCCACCCATAATGGGAATTAGCCCTGTTTCCATCAATGCGTGACTAATTTCCTGGACATCTGAGCCAGCATAAATGTCTGACGTAGGTGAGGAAAACAAAATTACCGCTAGTTGTAAATTCCAGTGGACTTCCGGTAAGTTCAGCTTTTCTTGACTACACTTGAGATTTGGATGTAGGCCCAAGGCATTTCTGCTTGGCCAGAAGTCTGGTGGAATCTTGGAAAATTTCCAAAGAGCCTCAGGAAGTTTCTAGGGTGGCAAGATCCACAGAGCAACATTCCTGAATCTGCTTAGTGATTAATGTCTGTAATAACATGTTCTCTGTAATTTTTTCTGCTGTTTTCCCTTCCACATATGTATTTATAAGCAGTCCAATGAGACCTTTGTGCCATCCATACCCACCACAGCCCTTTGCCATTCTGTTTAGCTGCTGTAGAGAACAATGTGAGTGTGGGAGAGAGGCAGCTGTATTTAATAGTGAAGCTAGCTCAGCCTGGGAGAAAGCAAAAGGGCCCAGGGGAATGGGAGGGAATAAAACTGAAAACATTGCAGCTATGGCTTTTGGAATTGAATGAGAGAGAAACTCCTTGTGGGCCTTATTTGTAAGGGTCGTTTAGGGATATCCCTCTTGCAGTCCAGAATCCTTATCTGCCACTGATTACACAATATGTTAGCTGAGATTTCAGCTGTTTTATGCAATCAGTTGCCTCCAGAAGACTGATAGTCAAAGCTGAAGGTCTCTTCTGTGTGTTTCATTTCCAGCTTTTCATGGTTGACCTCAGGTCCAATGGTATTTTTGTAGTCTCAGCTAATGGGTGTACATTTTCACCAGATTCTGATGTTCTTAATATAAAAATTTCTGTCCCTTGTGGCTATGGAGAAACAACTATTTTAAGATGCTTAAGAAACTACAGGTTAAACATAAAAAGCCACATCTTCACTAGATTTGTTTTATTGCTTTGACTACCCCCATATTTCAGGGTCAGTATTTATTGTCCATGACAGTGTGCACAGATACTGTTTATAACCATAAAATAGTGTTTAATCAATTACTTAGCCAGCAAAGGAGGTATTGCAAAAATTAAGAGGTTATTAACATGTCTTGCATCAAACCCTAACCAAAGTTCTTTGGAGATCCTCCAAGTGTTATCTGAGGAAGATAAATGTCACACACACAGGAGGACTTTTTAGATATCTGCAAGCAAGAACTTGTGCTTCCAATTTTTGAAAGACCCTTGTGAAGAACCAAAATGAATTCTTGGCAATACATTGCCACATCAAACCAAGGAGATTTCCTCTCCCCCTTTGCCCATCAGTAAAATATGGGTAACTGTGTGTGATCATGTGGTCCATGTCCTTTCTGCAAACGTGGCACTTCCAGGTGCACCAGAGAAAATGCAAAACAGAAGCAAATTAGCAGAGGACACAAGTGGAGTTTGGAGACAGAGGGAGAGAGCTTTGGGCACAGCTCGATGGCTTCCAGGAGCTGGAGGAAGACAGAGGGAAAAGCTAGAGACAATTTTGTTTGAGCAAGAGGCCAGCTATAACAGTATCTTCTCATTGTGTTTAGTTTAGCTCTGCGCACATCCTCAGTCCTGTATTTAGCAGAAATTATCATTTTCACTCTATTTCCTTCTCTCTTCTCTGCTGTCCCTTTGAGAGAGAGAAAACAAGGCATGTGCATGGGCTGACATTTGAGAGCAGAGATTACTGAGAACTGCTACAAAATGGTTAACTACAGTCCCGGAGAATGCTGATGAGCAGGCACCTCAAACCCAAAAAAGCATCCAGATTTTCATTTCAAAACAAATGTTGACCTCTGTGCAGCAAGGACTTTCCAGGCTGCAGCTTAAAAAATAGAACCTTTTACACACTTTGCCCTTCTTTGGATTTTTCCTATTCCCTCTCTACTGGCATCAGTAGAAATAACAACAGCTCTGCAGTCCTGGCCTTAATGAGGAAAAGCAGTCCTAAATAGGACAGAGCACATCTGTGAGATCCATGCACTAGTATCAGCGGGATATATAAAGGTTAAACCATTGAAAACCAGAGGCAGCACAAGCAAGCGGTGCCGCCTGCCGGCTTTGTGGCAGCCTGGCTCACTCCTGGAGTGCTGGAGATCCTGTCTGTCCCCAAGGATTGCGACACAGGGGCCATGAGGAGAAGCTGAAGAGATGCCTTGTATTCAGTGAGGCAGACTGAGGTCTGCGGCTGAAACAGAACAGCCTGAAGAAACAATAGTCTTTGTTTCTGTCTGTGTATAACACAAATCAGTCACAAAAAAATACAGAAAAGGACCGAAATGTTAATGAGAGGAAAATAAGTCCACATTGCATGACTGCAATAGCTGCTAAAGAGTACAAGTCTGCTCCCCAGGTCTAAACAACGCTTGGTGATTTCTCTGCTGCAGTTGATTTCAGTGCTCAACCATGTGATCCTCAATTTACCTCAATGCTTGGAAGTATGTTTCAGGTTATTTGTAATGGTCTCTGAAACAGACATGCACATTTAGCATCTGTTCTTACTTGTTTAAACTGATAATCATCTGTGGCCTGTTTCAGGACACTTGCGTGCTTAAATCCGAAGAAGGCCTTCTTTTAAACTAAAATGTCCTAGTTTCAGTTTCAGCTTCACCTACTAAATCTTGTTATTTTTTCCTATGAGGAAGTTAGGTCATTTTTCATAAAAGGTAAAATTCCACTGTGTTCTATAATTAAATAAAAGGGTGAGGACAACCAAAGCTGTTAATACTTACTGGCATATGGAGCCATTATCAGATATAACAGAGTGATCATTAGAAATACCCTTCCTTCTGTGGAGGCAGGTATTGCTGTTAGGTGTGTAATGAAATGTGAAGGCACTCTTGTCTCCAGGTCCATAAGAGAGCCTTTGGTGGTGCTACATCAGCACTTGATTTCAGTGCTGTGTCATTTTTTTAACAAGGCTCTGGCATGCTGCCATTAACTTGGGTTTATGTCTCTTGTGTTTTTACAGCCGAGGGCTAGATGGTTTCAGCATTATACTGCCTTCTCTGATACGGAATCTGACCACGTTGCTCCAAATTATTTTTAAGGTACTTTTCATTCCACAAGCTTTTTTTCTTGTTATACATCACAGCTCATTCAGCATTAGTCATTTTAGCTAAAATCAAACCTAGAAACTTTGGCATATTGTAGGCAGCATGGAGAGCTGGTGACTGAGCACAGATGTCAATGGGACTGTTACTTTCCTTGGAAGTCTCCAGTTACCACTGGATTTGCAGGACAGGATAGGGCAACTGCTTTGGAAAATTCCATTAAAACACTTAGTGCACGATCAAATCGTGAACTACCCTGGGAGGTGGGGAGACAATGCAGTGCTTTCTACTAACACAGCTTTTTGTTGCTTCCTCTCCTTTTGAGATCTTTTGCAAAATCAGGTGGACAAACCTACAAACCTCCTATGGGTAAGCCTATGACAAGTCTGATATGGTGGGCAGGGAAATATTGCTGTTTGGTAATGTCAGATGCAAAGCTTCAGTTCTTCATTCTCTTCCTTATTTGGGTAAATTAATTTCCCCTACAGCTTTCACTCATCCTTGGCTGATAGCATAACAACTTTTCACCCTGCTCTGATTAACTTTATGGCTGCTGTCATGCCCACTGCTTAACATGTACTTGGATCTTAGAACTCCAGAAATGAGTTCTCAGTGAGGTAGGGCAGTGTGAGGACAGGAACTTTAATGGAACTGCTTCTCTGCTGTACCCACAAGAGGTAGGACTGTAAGAGGCTGATAGTGGTACACATCTAGGAAAGAGAGGGGGGTTTTTTTGATGGCATAGGCATCTTGAAAAAAGGATGAATATATGAACAGAAATTAATTTGTGGTTGTGGCTGAATAACACAATAAAATGCAGTCCCGTGAGCATAGCAAAAGTGACAGCAAGCCAGAAAACAGCAGTAGCAGGGAACAGTAATACTGATGTCCACAGCTTGCAGTACCAGTAGTACCCAGACAAGGGGCAACAATCAAGACAAGGGGACCTGTATGCTGCAGGCACATGAAGTAAACTCACAGCAAACCACCAGTAGAGCTGCAGGGCACACACTCGCCACAAGATAGCTGAGTGTTGTTTTAACACAAGTGTTCCTTTTCTCCTCCCATTGTGAGGAAAAACATAGGTAGATGGGTGTGCCTGCATGAAGTGGGGTAGCACTTCCTGGCCTCTGTAGCTTAAGATCCTTGCGCAAAAAAAGGTCTCATCCATTCATCATTCCAGGAGGAAATAAATAAATTGTCAGAGAGTTCATTTGTCATGTAGAAAATTGAGCAGTCTGATTTTTTTAAAGCAGTCATTCACCCCGTTGCTTATTCTATAAGGTATCAAGTGAACTGATCTATATGCCAGCCTTAATCTGACAGTTGTTTCGAATTCATGATGGTAAAACCCCTCTACCACACTCCCTTCTGTGTTTTAGAAAATATTTATGTTACCTGCAGTAGGAAGTTATACAAGCCTCTTGCATCTGTTTTGCGAGTGCTTTGCAAACAGTCCAGTTTCTATTTGTCTCTAACACCATTAAAACTACATTTGTTCTCTTTACTTTCCTGGAAGCTTCTGAAAATAAGAATTCAGCTTTGCGAAGCAGAATTGGTGTGAACTCTTATAGGACAGGTACAAAGATCGTTCGCCTGTTTGTTTTAGATGTATTTGGGTTTGAATTTAGCCATTCAACCAGCAGGTATGCGAGCTTTGAGCAGCGATCTTCGAGCGTAGAAAAAGCACACAACTCACTAGAGGGAGCTCAGACACAGTTTCTGAGCCTAGCAAGGAGCTACCATACCTCACCCTGTTACTTGCCCTGTTTTGTCGGTAACTTTCTCCCCCTGATTAACTCGCTCTTTCTGTGTGGCATTTTGAAAGGTAAACTTTCAATTGCAGATAACTTTGAAATCAGTACTGAACTGAAGCAGGCACCTCAGACTTTGTTTGTCAGCACTGTAGATGCTACCTGAATATTTTTTTTCCAAACTATAAGAATGGGTCAGAAGAGGTTTATTCCTCCTCCTGTCTCCCTCTTCCCTCCTAGTGCATTCCTTCCCCTTCATTAGATTCTCAGGTCCATGCACTGACATCCTTCTATTGCATGTCCTACTCCTACAAACCACGCTCAACTTTCCAGTCTGAGTAATGCACCTTACTCAGAGCCTAATCTTTCGCCTCTGCCCACCTATTGCACGACCCCAACCTAATCCACTTGCCCACCTAAAACACGTTAGGTTTCACCAATACCCTGTGCCTTATCTCATTCTTTCCCCTGATCTTTCCTTGCCTTAACATCCAGAGCTGCAAGTACAGGTTCAAACATCACCTGGGCTGCTGCTGGGGACATTCTGGGAGCACCAGTTGAACGCGCTATGTACAACAGTGAGGTTCTAATGACTAGCTGTAATCGCTGTTGTCAAAGTGTTTATCTAATGTTCAGGAGGAGTTTAAGGAGTAAAGACCTTTGCCTCGTGGTCAGGCAATTATCTGCCATCACGCAGTCACTGTTCACATGGAGGTATTTGTTGTTCATACAAGAGCTGGCACAAAGCAGATTTGGAATCTGCTGTTGTTGCCATGTAAGCTCATTTTTTCTTTAAAATTTGCATGCCACACCTTGGAGCCTTTTTGCTAGAGAATGCTAAAATAGTAGTGTTAGTTACAAAAATCACCCAAACCACTTGGGACAGTCTTAGGCACCCTGATAAAGAGAAGCTGCTACAGGAGGAGGAGACCCGATTGAGGCCCTTTACCCGTATCACCCTCCACATGTTTACTGGCATAGTGAAAAAGGTTAATACAGTCAATTTATTATACTGTATCAATCGATGATTAAGCTTTGTTATGTGATAGGTAAGATTGTTTTCCTAAAGTAATGCCTTAATAACTGATTCTCAGTCCAGGTTAGACACCTTGATGCTATCCCAGAAACTCAGAAAGGTGGGAGAAAATTGTCTCCGAGTTGGTAAGTGAGGCTCTGTCCTGACACAAACCAATGCAGAGCTCTACACAGGCCTTGCAAAGAGTCACCTGTGGTGTTGGAAGTATGTCAAGAACATGGCAAAATGTACTGCAGATACTTCCCACGTTGTAGTACCATTTGATTCTTTAGTACTTTTCAAGGTTTGTTTACTCTCCCCACACACTGGTAAGCAAGCCAGCTCTATGAAATAGGGGGAATTTGCTATCTCTGCATTACATTCTGTGGTTTTGTTCTTTCCAGCCTCACAGTAAGTGCTACCTGTGCCAATTGCTCAGCTCTAAACTCAGTCCTGAGGCAAGACACTGGTCTGAAAGCTAAACTTCTGCCTTCTACAGAATGAACAAAAGGATATAGTTGATCAGTCATTTGGCAATTCTCCATAAACCTTTTTGATGAGATGTAGTTATGAACCGCAGATTTTGGAAAATGTGCCCCAACATTACAGAAGCTAGAGATCCACTAGGATCTTTCCTGTGAAGGAAGATGGAAGACATCTTGCCTTGTCCATGTTACAGACAAATCTAAATTCAAATGCAACTATCCCATGACAAGTTCAGTTAGGGGCTATTGAATAGTAGTTTATCCAGGTTTTGGTTGGGATAGAATCAGTTTTCTTCCTAGAGTAGCTGGTGCAGAGCTGGGTTTCACCTTTAGTCAGGGAACAATGCTGACAACATGCCGATGTTTTAGTTGTTGCTTGGTAGCGCTTACCCTGATCAAAGACTTTCAGTCTCTCATGCTCTGCCAGTGTGGATAGGCAGAGGATGCTTGGAGGAAGCAGAGACAGGACACCTGACCCAAACTAGCCAAAGGGATATTCCATACCGCAGAACATCATGCTCAGTATATATATAAGGGGAAGTTGGCCGTGAGCAGCTGATGACTTCTGGGGTAGGGCTGGGTATCAGCCAGCAGGTGGTGAGCAATTGTATTGTGCATCACTTGTTTTGGGTTTTTTTCAGTTTTATCTTTTTTTTTTTTGGTTAACACAGTTTGCAGTTAAAGCAGGAGCCTTGCACACAGGCAAAGCAAACCAAGGAATTCATCCACTACTTCTCATTGGCAGGCAAGTGTTGGGCCATCTCCAGGAAAGCAGGGCTCCATCACACGTAACAGGTACTGGGGAAGACAAAACATAATTTTGAACATCCCTCCCTTCTTCTTTTGCCCAGCTTCTATTGCTGAGCATGACATTATATGGCATGGAATTATCCCTTCAGTCAGTTGGGGTCATCTGTCCCAGCAGTTTCCCCTCCCAACTCCTTTTGCACCCCCAGCCTACTCACTGGTGGGGTAGTGTGTGGAGCAGAAAAGGCCTTGACTCTGTGTGAACACTGCTCAGCAATAACTAAAACATTGTTTTATTATCAACACTGCTTTCAGTATTGTAACAAAACATCTACTCATACTAGCTACTATGAAGAAAATTAACTCTGTCCCAGCCAAAACCAGCACATATGTGAAGAAGCAGCTTTCAAGTGTTGCTTGTCACACATATTTCAGCACAGAAATGTCTCTTCGGGGTATGGTGCTATATGGAAGACACAGAAGAAGCAGCTTTCAAGTGTTGCTTGTCACCCTTATTTCAGTACAGAAATACCTCTTCAGGGTATGGTGGCTGAGAGCACAGGATATTTGGCATTCTGCTCTCACTCCCAAAGCTCTGCAGCAATTCTCCTGCACAAAACATCCACACAGAGCAAAAGCAGCTGCACAAAACTAAATGGTATGCTTTCTTCTCCCACTTTCTTTTGCAGGAACAAGAGGGGAAAAGCTCTACCACTGCACCATTTCTTCGTCCCTTACCAGGAATTCCCTTCAGTCTCTGACAGTTTATGAGGAAGTCACATTAGTGAGAAAGGGTAGCTTCAAGGGAAGTTTGATAGTGCAAATGTATTAAAACCGATAAAGGGTTAGAAGGAATAGCTATGTTGAAACAGCAATTTGTTCTGCTTGCACACACGCACACAGATTTGCACTGAGCTGCTATGGTTTCTGGGATGAAAATCTTGAGTTTTGTGAAGGAACTGGTTTTGTCTGTCATAGAGTTAATTTTATTCCTACGCCAACCATCCTTCCTAACCCCTTACGTAAAGAAAACAGGTGCAGCACAGAGATGGCCTCACACAGAAGTTGTACCAGAAAGTACTGGGTAAAAGAAGCCTTTGGAGGTCAAAAGATGAAACACGTTGCCAATTTGAAGACAGCTGCAAGGCTTTTGAGGACAGTAATACCTGTGTAGCTTAGCTGTGATTTATAAATGTGATAAAAATGAGTGGCTGTGGTTTTGCCAGTGTGAAAAACTGGACAATCTAAGTTTCTCTGCATGTGAACAGGCAGTATACAACCTGAAAGAAGGAAAGTTCTTGTGGGTATTCTGCATGAATACTGACAGAGCATTCAAATGCACTGAACAGAGGCCCCTGGGCATAGGGCCAGGCCTTAACTGACCCCCAAGAAGTTCTGCAGGCAACTGAAGTTGGTAAAGAGTGAGGAACTGTATGGTTTTGTTTGCAAGCACTTTTAGCTAATTAGAGCATACAGATGTTTCCCCCTTTTTTTCCCCCTCTAATGACCTTGCTTAAACAATATACAAGGCATATTTTAAGAACTATCAGGCTCTGCTGTTATACTCACAACACAATTAAAGAAAAGATAGCTAGAGAATTTTTGAGTTCAGTTTAATACTGATGACTGCAGCCAGTAAAGAACAGATGACCTATCTAGCCATCCACTTACACTTGCGGCATTGCACAGCTTCCTCACAGGCAACAGTCTGGTGCATGGTTTCAGATGTCTTGTCCATTGGCACTCCCCAAATCATTGGTTTCATTCTCTTGTTGACATCTCCCTTGCTGCGAGGCATGAGCTGTGCTGGTCACTCTCTCAGCCACATCTGCTCAGGTGTACACCTCTTTTTGTATTCCAAGTCCTTCACCCTCCACTTTCAGATATTTGCAAAGCACTGTTGTGCCTCTGTAGTGAATACTTACCTTGTAAGTATTTGCCCTGTAAGGTGTCTCCATTCCTACTCCTGGATAATTCATTATTTCCTGGAAGATTTTCTTGGAATTGCCTGCAATTTGCCAGTTTATTCCTTGTAGTAGGGGCCCATGACGGTAGTGAAGTGGTTGAAATGGAATGCAATGCTCTGGATAAGACTTTAAAATGGATTTTTATTTCATTCTATGCAATCTGATGCTTCTACATTGCAAATATCTCCCATTTGCCATCCACTGACAAAACGCATACCCCCATTTCTTTTAGGTAGCTGTATTCCAGGTTTTAACTTCTCCAGTACAGATTAGTGTGCGTTTTCTGAATCCTTTCACTTTTCACTTTTTAGCCACCATTAAATAATTTCTCTGCAATTATGGGAGAAAGTTTCAAGTCATTAATTGTTGTCATCAAAATGGCTACTAAGCTGTGAGGTAGGGCAAAACCCTGCAGTACACAGCAAAAGCACTCTGGCATGTAACTCTTTATGTCTTAATTTACTGTGCAGCAACTTTTGTTATAGAGCATTCTACTGCAAGGTTACTTATTATTTAGCGTCATCAGAAAAAGGTGCTCTTCCCCTACACTTTCTTGTTCCATGTCCATCTACTGAAAAATATGCACATTTATCAGCCTTTTCATACCTCTCAGTGTTTCAAGGTCAGTGTGAGAAGTCATGGCTGCAGTTAATACTGAATGAGAAGCCTGTACTCCAGTGGCAGTCAAAAGCTTTGACTTCTGCTGTCCTTCTATGGGTCAACAGTGCCTTTATTTCTTCTTTTCAGAGCTTGTTTAGATTTGTGCATGAACGAGAATGTGTATGCAACATATTAAAAAACAAAAGAGAGGGACCTGCAGGTGTCATAGACTGCCATCTATTGTTTTGTATTCTCCCAAGTTAGAATTAAGCAAAACAGGTGAAAACAAACTTGTTCATTTATTATTTTATTTGGCTGAATATACATTTGGTTGAATATGCATACATATGTATACAATGCACATATTACATATGTGTATGTATACATATATTAGAATGGTCCTGCATTTGGGCCATGACAGCCCCATGCAACGCTACGGCCTTGGGGAAGACTGATTGGAAAGCTTCCTGGAGGAAAAGGACCTGGAGGTGCTGACTGACAGCTGAACATGAGCCAGTGTCTGCCCAGGCAGCTAAGTAGGCCAACGGCATCCTGGCCTGTATCAGAAATGGTGTGGCCAGCAGGGCCAGGGCAGTGATCATGCCCCCGTACTGGGCACTGGGGAGGCCACACCTTGAATCCTGTGTTCAATTCTGGGCCCCTCACTGCAAGAGAGACACTGAGGTGCTGGAGCAGGTCCAAAGGGAGAAAAAGCTGGTGAGGAGCCTAGAGTACAAGTCTTATGAGGAGCAGCCGAGGCATCTGGGGTTGTTTGCCTGGAGAAAAGAAGCAATTTTGTTGGATTCTCTGCAGTTTTTAATTTCAGGATCCTCTTTTTCTTATCCCAGTCTAAATAGTCTTGTTAGTTATAAATTCTAAAGTTATGTATTGAGCAGCATTTTAAAGCCAATTGCCTCTTGATTATAAAGTAATATTCTGCATAAATTCAGGATAAGATACAGCACGACACTAAGACCTGTAGGCTTTGTTCCAGAAGTATTTGTTCTCATAGTTTTACAGTACTGAGTCACTGTAACAGGTACACAGATGCCTTTTCCTTTTAAATCACTTATACATTCACCCACATAATTCTTCATACCCTTCAGTGAATTATGCATGCAATGTTAATCAACCTTGTTTGCCAGGTTCTCTGCCTACTCTTATGCTCTATTTTTCTTGTGTTCTGTTGTAACTTTTGAAATGATGCAAGCCACTCATCTTATTTCATCCTTTGGGGTTCAAGACAATTACCATGCTGTGTTTAAAAAAGTTGCCTTCCTACAGCATTATGCAATTGACATCATATTGCACTCTTTCTGCTACCTTATTATTATTCTAATTAAAAAGTGGTCATGGAACAACATATTTGTTTCCACTCCTAATAAACAAAAAGTACCCTAAAATTATAAATGAGTACAAAAAACTTAACCACAAAGATTGGTGTCCAAGAAATCTGCAATATTGATAGGAAGGATTTTATCAGGACACCTACTGTATGAAAGGAAGAGACATACAAGTGCTCTTAAAAATGATTACACAGATCCCTCAGATCCTGCCAGAAGCTCCAAGTAGAACAGGAGAAGCTAGCACAGGGAGGCATGCCCCTTTTTATTGAATGACTTTGAAAAGATACGGCTCGTGTGTTTGTGTGCACATTCGCTTTTGTACTTCTCCATCTCACAGAAATTGGCAAGGAGCTTTAGACTGAGGCAGTCTGGCTAAACGGGGCTTTGCACGCTGATACATGTGAAAAAATAAGCACCTTCAAACCTGGAACACAAGATCTTAAAAGAAACAGCAGTGTCATTTTTGCGAGCTTCCAAAACTGATTGAGGTGGGAACCTCCTTTGTGGAACTGCACTTGGCAGCAGATCTGGCATTTCTTGTCTTCCTACTGGACAAGGGAAAACTGTAAATCGTCCTACTCCTTTCCCACAGAATAATTTTTGCAATCCTGCACTGAGGACACTAACTAGGGAGACAGGTTAACCTTTGCCTTTAGTCAAGACTGCTGTTAGCTTTCCATTTAAAATCATTGCCTTAATGTTTGCTATTCTGAAAACTACCTATCAATTTGTTAGTTTCAAGGGCAGGAATGTAATCTGGTTTAGAGACTGGCTTTTGTTCTCTTCTTACCCAGTGAGCTGGTGTGAAACTGGAGATGCCTGCAAACAGAACTCTTCCAGTTGCCAACCACAGGTCTCTCTCGAGAAAAATGAGTTGAAGCTACCATAATAATGCTTTATGGAGGCAAAAACCTTGGGTATGCCTCCTGTTTTGATGCCCCCCTGGTTGGTTTTCAGGCGTCCCTCTGCAGCTCTGAAAGCCTGATCTCTTGCCTGTGTAAGCTGCAATTTATGTGAAATATCTTACTCCAACATGTGTGTTTCAAAGAAATGCATCTGACACTGTACGAGTAGATGGAATACTGCGAGTTGTGGATCGATAAGCAGGGTAAGTCTCCCCTTTTGGTGTAACATTTCAGTCACTGAGGAGGCAGGTTTCTCAACACTGCATACAAGCTTGTGCTTGCCAAGCCACTGCCTAACACAGTGATGCAGGTCTTATCAATACATATGGCTCAAGAAATATTGTGCAGTCCTGGTTCTTAACAAATAGTTGAATCAGAGTCATAGGTTTATAAATTGCCTTGTATTTTGAGAGGAACAGGGGATTAGATGTGATAAAAGGATAATATGGAAGGGGGAGAGAAGGCAAGAGAAGCAAGCTTCTGGAGCAAAGGGATAAAGAAATCAGGCAGCCCTGTGAGCTATGTCAGAATCCCTCTGCAATTTGAAGGCTCCTTACAGCCTCATGTCACTGAACAATTTTAAATGTTAATGCAAAGTCTGACGAAAAAACAATTTTTGTAACTTCAAATTGGGGAGGGCAGGGGGAAGGGAAACATCCACTGCTTATACTTGTAAATCATTTTTTTCCAAAGCTTTTTCAAAGGAGAAATGAGAGTGGAACACCAAAGACAGTGGCCTTGGAGAAAACAGCCTTTACTTTGAAAACAGCTGGAAATTATCCCAGGAAGATAGTAAGAGACAAGCTTGACTAATGAGATGTTCAGTGACCTCGAACACAAGAAACTGGTTTTGCAGGTTTGCTCTGTAAATCAGATCAACAAAATGATCTGGATTAAAAAAACCTACAAGAGCCATCTTTGTCCTTCCCTCCCCCACTCTTTGTTCTTTGTTAGGCTGTGTTGTTTCACTGGTACAGCTGACTGTGTAGGCCTACAAACAGCTGCATCAGCAGTACTCAAGGAGTGTGGTGCTGATGCTTTTAGAGGTGAGGATCTCTCGTTGCCTCAGAGACAAGATGTTTAGAGTGTGCTCAGAAAGGACATTAATCTTCAGTACAAATGTAAGCCAGCTGGAAAGAACAGGAAAAATGTATGCGTGAAATAGCCTGTGAGGAAAGCTCAAAAGTTACTGATTTTAAAACTAAGGATGACTGAGGAGATGCATGGGAGTTTCCAGCTTTGCAGCATCTTTTTATACACTCCTCAGAGATTAAATCTTTTACTAATGTCCCCTAGAAAGAATAGCATGGGGGCAAAACTATAGGATGTACAGATCTAGCTTCTTGTCTTCAGCCATAAGTATAACACTGCAGGAGGAGACTGCCTGGGGAACAGCATGAAAGCATCAGTCACTACAGGTTAGACAGGCATCTCTTTGGAATGGTTTAGATAGGGGAGAAACTCTCTGGGAGAAAGGGATGCATGAGGTTGGCTCCCACGTACTTGCTGAGAGCCTCTTGAATCCAGATGAGCAGCCTGGCCTTGAAAAGCACAGGAACCGTGACGGCGCCTCACCACGCAGTGCAGTCACGGACGCTCTGTACCAGCATGGCTCTCTGCAGGGCCATGGCCTCTCCCCACCACAACAGCAACTGCAGATTATGCATTTGCACTCCTTTCCTGCTGAGCCTAACATAAACATCTGCTGCAGTTGTGAGGCAGACAAGAGCATTTCATTTGCCTTCTAAGTGATTAAAATTTTGGGGTTGCTGATGGTACCCTATTAATCTTATATTACCTGTGCTGAAACACTTAAGGCAGTAACTCAGCCAAGGGCCGTGCTCTGCAGGAGAACGCCTGCTGTGAGACCGGACACGATGGTGAGTCTCTACAAACGTTGTCGCCCAAACCGCTTGATTCCATAACCTGCTGGCAGTATCTTGCTATGTTTTTATTTGCTCACGGTGTGTGTCAAACATGCCCGAGATGGCACCTCTCCCTCTTTCCTAGCTGCTGGA
Organism: Psilopsiagon aymara; assembly: GCA_024733675.1. Classification (NCBI taxonomy): domain Eukaryota; kingdom Metazoa; phylum Chordata; class Aves; order Psittaciformes; family Psittacidae; genus Psilopsiagon; species Psilopsiagon aymara. Next base: position 87 of record JANRGW010050268.1, on the reverse strand, counting down.
ATGAGAGCAAAGGCCACTTTTCGCCAGGCAGGGGCCGAGGGCCGGGCCGCCGGCAGCAGCCGAGGCTGCGGGCTCGGGGCGGAGCGG
>JANRGW010050262.1:339-34733 GCA_024733675.1 Psilopsiagon aymara | reverse complement strand
AGACCAAAATGTACTAAGCAGTAACTAAAACATTGGTGTTATCAGCGCTGTTCTCAGGCCACAAGTCAAAACCACAGCGCTGCACCAGCTACCGAGAAGGAGAAAAATGACTGCTACTGCTGAACCCATGACATTCTGATAAGCTACAAATCTGTTTCCAGTGTAGTTCTCAAATATCATGATGTGCACGGGTAAATAATCATGTGAGAATGACTAGAGAAAAGTTTTTATTTTGTAATAAAATTTTACATACTCAATCTGAAAACATGTGCATTTAGCCAGGGTATATTAAAAATACAACATTCAGGAGTTTCAACACGTGCCTAATAAAATAGCTTTTCTTCCTCCTAACAGATTTTTCAGATCAAATACACCAAGACCTAAAGGATGATCACAGATTTTTGTTTAGCTGTCACATGGTAAATGTTATTTGTGCAAAAGCTTTCTATGTTAGTCTCTCTAAAGGTTAACGCTGGCGTGGGACAAGCACACACATCTATAGGTACAGTGAAAATTGTACAGTGCAATCTGCTATTCAAAAAATTGTCTTCTAAAAGTGGATTTTGAGAGATAGCTCTAATGAAGGACTTGGGAATCGAAACTCCACTTAAACCAAAGTCTGAAACTATAATACTAAACACTCCAAGACCTGCCTAGGGATACCAGAATTCAGCAATGGCCTCAGAGCCTAGGAGATACTTGCACCAATGGAAGCCTTTTTCCTCAGACATTTGAATCTCTTAAAGAACACTTGCTTAAATAACTTTTTTTTTCCCAGCTTTTTCCTGATTTTTACTTTATACCAGAGTATAAAGGCATTGGGTTTTTTTATACCGTAGCAATTTTTGCTTTATACCATGCAAAGTTATTCATAAATACAAAACTCACTACTGGCCTAATTCCTGGCTATCCGTGACAGACACGGTCCATGGTTTAGTGTGAGGTGTCCCTGCCCATGGCAGGAAGGTTCCAACTTAAGGTCCTTTCCAACCCTAGCTATTCTATGGTTCTAAAGCCTCTGCTAAAAAAATAACCTTACTGACAGCAACTCACCAAGCATCAAAGAAAGCATCAGGACCCACTTTCAGTCACATTTCTGAATACTAAAGTGTCCATTTTAAGAACAGATTTAAGATAAACACATTTCTAGGAAAAATCATCATTCAGAATAAAAACAAGAGTTTATAATAGAAGTCTTCTAAAAATTTAAATTTTTCAGATGGTCTGTGCCTGCCAGAACAGCACATCTGCACCTGATACAGCATTGTGGGGATACTCAGTAAAATGGCAAGCTGTTTTATTGTCTGAATAGTAAGAGATGTTCTTATTATTACTCTTCCATACACAGCATGCATTAATCTGTAAATAAATAATATTTTTACACTGCCTGGCTTCCCTGTATAAAACCCATCGTTATTACAGACTAAAATAGGTAATAGCAAAATATTTCTCTTAGTTGACTATAAAGTGTTTGTATTTCCATTAATTTGTATTTCCATATCTATTTTTAAATGCTTATAAAACTTATATGAAGTTAAAAGTATGACTTTGTTATTTGTTATCTGTACTTAATTACTGGCAACAGAATAACTTATGGCAAAAATCCTGGAAAAGCTTTCAAAGAGTTAAAAATTCAGAACTGCATGCAATGCAGACAAATGATCACACAGATTTTGTATCAGTACAAGAAGCCAGTGCCAGACAAATAACACATACTATTGACAACGCAGCTGGCTGCTGGTAGAAGCATGTGCTGCCCCCACGGATGCTGGCAGGTGTCCAGGTAAACTGCAGTTAAGCTGTACACTCATTTTTATCACTTTATGGTTCAAAAACCTGCTTTATTTGCACATGTTCAGTTAATGTAAAGTTAAAATTTTTAATATCTACTACAGTGATAGGAAATTACCTTTTCACGTTTGAGTTCCATACATATAACTTGCCTATTCATTTTTTTCTTTAGTGTTTTCAGCTTGCTTTAGTGATCTTGAAAAAATACTGTAATGCTCTATATTTTACACTCACTATATGCAAGATGCAGATAAGTATATCTCCTCTTATAAAGAACTTAGGCTCTTCAGCTGGAAAGCAAATAGGAAAGGAAACACCCTCTCAAGCTCTGCAAAGCATCACCAGGAAAAATAAAAAACTAAAAAATCCCTATGACTCTAGCATGAAATCTGAAAAGAACAATTTATTGAGAAAATTTTTCTGAAAAATGAAAACAATTCTTATGAGAAGAAAAAAAAAAAAAAAAAAATCAGCTCCAGCAATTTCCTGTTCCATCTTCATCTCCCAGATGCAGTTTTCAGGTACATTTGAGGTGATCCACTGTGGGCATTGTGGAAACAGTACATAATTTTCCAGTAACTTTTCTTTGTGTTTCTTGGTTGAGACTACACAGCGAAATTAAAGGCAAAGCAGAATCACAAGTACCAAAATCATAATAAAACATTTAGCTCCGCAGTAAGATTTCATTTTCAGGAAAGTACCTATGCTCAGACAGGTACCCCTGTGCAAAGGCTGGGTTCATTTTGTCTTTAATATTACTACATTCTTATAAATTAGTGGTATAACAAATTAATGATTTAAATCAAGAAACTCTCAACAGCATCTGCAGGGGTAATGATATCATTGAGGAATTCTTTGTTATATCCAAGAAATAACCCACACAGCCACAAAGGATAATCAGGTTCATTTCACACAAAGCAGCTTACAAACACAGGATGACAATTCAGTTTAAACTGAGCCCCCACTGGGGAGAGTTGAGCTCAAAGTCACATCAAAAGCCAATGTTCCCCCTTGGACTGGCAAACCCATGAGGGTTGCCCCCTCCACAACCAGCAAATCTGACATCAGTGCTGTCAGCCTCCAGGGGACGCCTGGGACTATGAGACCCACTATTCCCAAAAAAGTCACCAGAGTCACTGAGTTTTTTCCCACCAAAGCCATGCAAGGCTGTCAATTCCCTTCTCTTTCTGTCCGGTCCCTACCAGTACCATGGCAATATGCTCTGAGTGGACTTAGTTCTCTCTGAATTCTTCCCTCATGGGAAAAACCACAATACGTACACACTACCAGAGGTGTTCTACAGGTTATCAAAGCAGACCTTCTTCTCCTGTTCACAGAAAGGGAATATTATTTCAATTTATAGATATTTGGGAAGTAATAGAGAATACATTGATACTCTGGAATAAAAATATCTACTCATAAAACAGTAAGAGTTCTGTAAAAGGAATTAAGAGAGTTACCTTGTGTCTAAAATGAGTCATAACTAAAACGGTTAGTACATCTGTCCTTTACTTTGAAAACCAACAGAAGCTGCCATAAATTTTTGGATTCTGAAATATTTAAAGAACTTAGGAGCTGGCTTCTCAGCTTTTCTGCAATACTACTGTGGTACTATTGTATAATGACTTACAAAAAAATCTGTTTTCAACTAGTGCCTTTTTAACAGCCAGAAAATACCCATGAAAACCAATAAAACAATCAATGCAGACATTAGAAGGAGGAGCACGTGACAGCATGAGAGTCATGACATGATCTGTACTACATTTAATCCCCATGGGTATGAAATTCTTGTGCTGGAAATAAATCTTCATCATACATTTTTCCATGCTTTAATGTAGTAGCCCATTTCCCAAACAAGGAGTGTCAGTAGGTGAGCTAGAGCATGGCATATGATATTCCAGAGTAGACCAGTATTTTATTTGCTCTTGAAAGGATTTTTATCCTTTGTGTAATTTCCAGTCTGAGGTTTCTGAGTCATGATGCTCAGTCTTCTTACATTACTGTGCAATGGCATTTCTGAGAGTGGATGTAGTTCCTGTAGTCAGCAAGCTGCTTCAGGTACAAATTGGAAGGCCATCTGTGCATCTCTACAAAATTGCGCTCCTCCACTAAACAAAGCAATAAAGGAATTAAATGTAATATCCAAACACACCGCACAAGTGCACAGCCTGCAAAAAGTCAATAAAATAGGTTGAAAACCGTTAAGGACATAAACACAACTAGGACAGTAAAGAGGAGTGCTGTCTATCGTAGCTACAGCTTACAGGAATACAGGCAGAAGAGTTACCACAAGTGTTCCCTTGCTATTAAGCTACCAATAAGTTACTTAATAAAATAGAAACAATACTTGTTAAAGAGAGCAGAGAGGCTATTCTACATATCAATGTTCTTTAGAAGATAACCAAATGTGGTAATCAGCGGTGAGGATTTTGTCTATGGTGTGACACTACCAAGGAGGGCCTCTCAATCCTTATGCCAACAGTTTATCTCAAGAGCATTTCAAAAAGCAAGGTAAGGGGAACAATTCAGAACCTAAGATTTTTTACTTGTGTTGCATGTGTTTTTTGTGGCTGACACAATCATGTAATAGTCTTCAGATGCATTACTTAGATGAATCCCTTTGCCTTGAAGAAACATGAGTTGTCATCCCCCACTCCCTGATTTTCCTGAATCCTTTCAGGGTCTCAGACCAAACTGAACTGAGACCAAGGCACAGCAGAAAGATCCACAGTGTGGGAAGGCTAAGGCCAGGACAGCAGGCAGAGCCTTTCTGCCTACCTTGTGCCAAACACAGGGCTGTTCCTGGAGATTTCAGTGGTTGAAGGCCCCTGGAAAGCTGCTGCTTTGTGCTGCATGGCTCTCCAAGCCATGAGGTGATGCAGTGTCATGGTGTCCTGAGAAAGAAAGGCCAGCTGCCCATGGCTGCTGTTGTTGAGGAGATTGCTCCCCTTTGAATGTGCTGGAGGGCGTTTGTGCCCTGGCAAGCTGGAACAGAATGGTTTTACCCCCTCCCCTCACCACCACCTATATTTAGTTATGTGCTCCTATTTCTTTTCTCAGGCTATCTCACTGCAAGTTCAATGCAGCAGAACAGGTCAGCCCCTCAGTGAACCATATGGAAGGAACTCAGAGGAAGGAGAAAAGCAAAGGAGAGGCTACAGCCAAATGGACACATTTGGTGGAATATACCAGTGTTTGGAAGCAAAGAGGAAACACCAAGTGATGACAGAGCAAACACTTGCTGTGATGATACTGTACCCCGAGTTACTCGGGTGCTGTCAGAGCACATGCTGACAAGTGCTTATGAGTGATTTCTATCAGAAGCATCACTGCATAACTTTCATGACACACTCATATGCACTCATATGCATCAAGATTGCTGCAACATGAAGGCAGAACTGCTATTGCTATTACTTTTCACAGAGAAAAAAAAAATGGCAATATTGATAAATCAATATCCCACTGGGAAACTGGAAAATGGGTAAGTAAATGTGCCTAGATAGCTTCCTGCACTGAACCTAAATCAGAAGGATCTCTGTGCTCTCCTGACTTACCAAGGGGAAGTCACCTACAATTCCCACCTTCACCAAATGGTTGGGACAATCTGACTCCTGCAGCTTCAGGTATGCCTCAGAGTGGCTGAGACAATACAGGCTTGATCCATGTTTAATTCAGATCTGGCTATGCAAAATGGATGTTTCAGAAGATACATAGATGGGCCACTAGAAGACAAATTCCAGATCCAAACAGAACAAGGAAGATCTAGCTCCCCCTCCTTCACTCATAACGATTACAGAGTCGTCCATCATCACACGTACATATACGAGCCTTGAAAATGAGGAAAAAGTTCTTTCAATGTCTGTTGGGTCGATCAAAGCTTCGGCTCATTGATAACAAAACCCCCAGCTGGAATACACTGGCCCCATAAAAATCATTTGAATACAAACCATGGATCAAAACAGATGTACCCATCAGGACCACCTTCACCAGATTGTTGAAAATTCCCATAGACAATAAGAAAAACTTTCTAGAGTTATATATCAGGAAACAAATACGGAGTTTGGGAAAATAAATATCACTTCTCTGGAAGAACTGTGTTTATTTACTTAGATGGACATTAGTTATTTTATTTCGTGATATCTGCTGGAAAGTACTGTCAGAATCCTGTTTTCTTCAAAGAAAAGCCCAACCCTTGAAAAACAGGTATTGGAAGTGACTCATTACCTTGATTCTAATGCACCGACTAAACAAAATTATATACATAAAGTAGAGGGATTGACACACAGTGACCAAAGTGTCCCAGTTGAATCACTTATGGGTAGGAGCCTTACCATCAGTGCAGGAATCAAAAATAAAAGGGGATGTGGTTGCTAGACATTCTGTTCTTCATGTGTCACATGCTGGTCCACAGTTTGATGATGTACCATCCAACTCACACAGATTCTGGCCTATAGAATTCCTAATTGTCTTCTCAGGCGGATGTAGTATTGTCTAGTACCTTGCTTCTAATCAAAGCAGAACTGAAAAGCATTTCTTATTTTAAAAGTAATAGGTAAATTACCTGAAAGATCTTGAAATTCAGGCTTTTCACTGAAGATGAGATAGTTAGTAGCAATAAAATGGAGAAGCCAAGTTGAAAGGCAATCAGAATTGTGAAACTGTGAGAAGAAAGAAAACAAACAATACTTACTGCTATCAGGTCTAAAACAATCATTCCACTGTCAACATAGCAGTATACTAAATAAAGTTTTGACTGTGGGAGATAACAGAGGAAAAGTCCTTGGCATAAATGTGTAAACAGATGGAGTCTTCAGATCAAACAATAATACTTCCCCCTACCCCACCCCCAGCGGTGTGATCTAACTCCTGGGGCTCTTTTGGTCACAAATCTTAGAATTTGTCACAGGAGAGCTTCAGAAAAAGGAAGGTAAGGTGGTAAGGAATGCAACATGTCAATTTTGTGGTCTCTTCTTCCACCACAAAATCCTGTTCATTTAAGACAACATCCTGCTAAGACTTGTAAATGATTCATTTTTTTATTTTCCTGTTCTGTTTTCCAAATCTGGCTTTACTGTCTCTCTTTTTTCAGGTCTTTTCTTTTCATGCTTTTCATGGTTTACACTCTATTCTATCAGGTTGGAACTTCTCTGCCACTTGCATGACTAAAAAGAGAAGTAGTGCATATTCACTGGCCCAAAATCAATCTTTGCTGGCAGAAGTTGCAGTTAAGCTGAATTACTGCAGTGTGTCCCTGATGAAGTAAATTGCACAGATTGTGTTATGACTGCACATTGTGCAATCAGAGACTGAAGGCCTTGTGCCACAGATAACCCTAGTCAACAGGCTGTATATCAGTGTTTGTCCTTGGGAACAGAAAGTATTAAGATCTTTAAAAATCTTAATAATAAAATAACCCCCATTAATTAGGGTTAAGATACATGTTCTTATTACATGATACATGATAAATTATACATGATACATGATCCATACAACACATACTTTAGCTTTTTTGAGCAAGCTAACAATGCTGAGACTTGTGGATGCCAGCTCCCTGCTAGGCATGCTCTGAAGCTGTGTGATAATGTAAAGCTCACAAATATGCTGGAGTCTCATTACTTGGTACATCTCTGCACAGATCAAGAGAGACATGGCTTGTAGAATACCAGCTGAAAAACAAGAAAACACAAGTTACATGTATTTTACCTTTTTGACAATATGAGCAAAGCCAGTTTTCACCGAGTCACCTTTCAAACACCTAGCAATGAACATAAGATCAGACTGCTGCTGATCACCTTATTTTTCATTACTTTTGATATAAGTTAGCTATACCACTCTCTTTTTCCTATCTAATTAACAGGAAAAGAGTACTTTAGTTAGTACTTCTTATAAGGTAGGTGTAATAAATTCTTGTCAATACCCTGTGTCTTGAAGATGCTGATCAAGGGCTGTTAGTGTATTTAAAGTGATGATTAATAAAAGGAATTAGCTTTCTAGTATCTCTCTCAAAAAAGAACTTTCATGACACATGTACAAGAAAATACACCAAAAAAAAGGCCCAAAAGAAAATGAAGCAACCATATATCTAAAAAAAAAAAAAAAATATTAAAGATATACTGCAGTTAATTAATTTTTTTAAATATGTTACAGTGGTTGCATATTTAAACTGATGGACAGTGAAATGGCAGACAGACTGAAAAGAGAGGAAGAGAACACATAATAATAAGGTAGAACTATTTGAAAAGAAAACAAATGCAAAAATGCATATCACAACATTATTCATTCACTATCCCAAATGAAAATTATTTGTATTTAGATAATATTGCATCTTTAGTATGTAATTTTCTTCTTATTAAAAAAGACTATGGTTAAGATACAAGGAATACTTCAGCTCAATTTTTCTTACTGAATACTCCAAATGACATACTTGTTTGAGGATTTACATACAAGTAAGTTATCCATATGTATAAATAAGGTATTCTTGCACTTTAACCTTGATTATATTAAATGTAACAAAATATATCCTAAACAAAATGAAAATCTGGGGATGAACCCAAGAATTATGATTCAAAAGCAGTATTATTGTGATGTAGAAAGACAATTTCTGATATTGTAAAGGACCAGAAGTGAAATTTCACTGATTTTTAAGTCTTGCTGTGTAAGCACATAACAAATACAACATTTTATTAGTGATATCTGTTCTGTCTGCAGTTGATTTTACTTGAATATAATTTTTTTTGTTTCATAATATGAAAATTTCTTTTTCTCAAGACATTATACATTAAATAATTTTCATTTTTCAATTATGTAAATGCTGCTACATTACTGTCTGTCAATGCCCCACTGTGGAAAAATGAGTAAAAATGTGTATTTTTGACTTTTCTTACCTGGGCAGCAGGAGTCGGTATAAAGATACTCTAGAAAGGAGAGGAAAGTGTCTTTGGAAACCCCATACACTGGAACCAGAATACTATTTGCTTCTAGATAATTACCATTAAACATAGCTGCCATTACCTCACAGCGAGCTACCAGAACTGCTCTGTGGGCTGGTACAGTTGCATCTGCAGGAAACAAGATAAAAATCTATGATGATTTTATATACACAGAAAGATTGTAATTTTAAAGCTGCTATTTTCTTAGAAGGCCTTCACTTCACTGAACATGATTAAAGTGATAAAATAAATAATATCCAAGAAATAACTAAGAACACACTACTTTATACCACTCAAGATTTTACATCTTTCTCATGGCCAGCAAAAGAAGGAAAGAGAAAAACTAAATTTATTACAACAACCTGCTCCCAACAAATCTGGCAAACTTTTATTCAGTCAGAAATAGGCTTTCAAGTAGCAAAAAATCAGATGCCACTGTACTTATAACAGGTTAAAGAAACTGAACCTCTGGCCCACTGCAAAATTAGGCAAATGAGTAATCTGCATTCCTCAGCAATCCTATTGGTAATGCATGCATGTTCCAGAAGTCAAAATTACATAACCACACAAAGCAGAGAAAGGCAAATTATCCCAGATCAATCTCTTCTAAATCTATTAAGTATGACTTTTAACCAGATGAAGTATTTTGCCTAAGTGAATTTCCTGATGGCTGTCTTACAAAAATAATGCTGATAATGTCTTCTAGAAATGTTTCCATTTTTTAATATGTGTACCTGAATAATTTACTTTATCATTTAGGTTACATTTACAACATCTAAGGTTAACAGCTTTGGTAGCAGAGGTCTTATGGGCTCTTAATGAAAATAGTGACAGCCTGAGCTGCCAGCACTGACCCTCAGATCCCTGCAGTGCCCAGATAAACTCAATGGTCCTGTGCACAAGAAAGGGCCAAGCAGGATAGCAGCTAAAGACAGAGCAAGAGTTTACAGTTGGATGTAAATGTTTTAATCAAAATTAAAATAAATAGATCAATTGTCATGCAGGATAAACATACTGCAAATACTTACACAGAAGTTAGTCTTCATTTCCTCCTCAACCACAACCCTGCCACCTACCTAATTCCTTGAAAACATCTGTCATTTTTTAATTTTTGTACTATTTGTGTTCACCTGTGCTTCTGCTTCCAAAATGTGGCATACGAAATTTATATATTTCCATATAGACAGAATATGTCACTGGTATTACATATTCACACAGGTAACATTACATGATGAAGATATGATTTAAGTTGTGCATGCAATTGGACATTTACCTACTAATTAGGAGGTTCAATCACGTTATGAATCTTTACACAGACAATATTGGATCCCATTTTTAAGGTCTCCAAAATACTTCTAAGCTAGAAAAAGCTCAAAGCAAGAAAGATTTCTAGTAAGCTAGAAAACTCAAAGCAACTCCCAATAATCAAGGAATTAGTTGAAGAATTAAAAATATATTTGATAAATCAAATACATTTTCTAATTTATAAAGGCCTAAGACTTCGCCTTCTAAAGCCTTCAGTTTCTCTTAATAATTATTTAATTTTAATACAATTATCATGGCTGATGAATTAGAGAAAAAGGCTTGGAAATCTTTTATCAAACATTAAGAACATCAGTTCACATTTTAGGAGTGAATAAGCACATTTTTTCTAACTACTTGCCAGCCCAGAGCAGGGTCGTTTTCTTTTTCTGCGAAGTACATAGTGGTGGTATGGTTTAATCAACTTCCCACAAAGCCTTTCTCAGGAATAGGACACTGAGATGATTTTTGATGTCATTAGATGCAACATAATATTTTGCTGCCATTTTCAAAGATCTTTGGGGGGTTTTCTGCATATTAAACAGAATTTCTAGAATGAATCTGCTTGTCCTCATGTGCATATGTTTGAAGGATTAATGCTTCATATTTGGCTCCAAGATACAGTTCTAGAAAAAAGTCAGCCATGACACTGCAGCAAACTGATGCATCCAGCACATTTTTTGCTGGCAAAATGGGAAAAGAAGATGGTTTCACCAGCATGGCTCCTCCCCGTGCCTTTTCTGAGGAGCACTTGGCATCTTTGTGAGCAGACCTATGGAACACCACCTCCAAGCTTTGTGATTTAAGTCTCATACAGACAAGTCAGCAGGAAAAGCTAGCCTCTGTTCCTTACATCTTTTTAATCCTGGCCACAATGAGGACTAGGTAATTGTCATCATCTCAAGAGAGTTGGACAACAAAACAACAAAACCCCAATAATTTAGATGGTTTTCACACTTGTAGGGTTAAGCAACAGGCAGGTCTAGCCTAGGCCCCTGCAAGACTGAAGGCTGCTTTCAGAAGGAATCACCTACCCTTCAGAAGTTGACTGTGACAGAAGCATGAAGATTGGTATGGCAGCATCTAGAAGGGCAGTAAAACACAGCAGGTGTTGACAGCACCTAGATTAGTAGGTCATCAAAATCCCAGAACATTTATGTGCAGTTCTAGGGGTGCCCATGCTGGGGGAAGAAGGGCTGTGAGTAAAGTCTAGGAAAGCACAGGAGGGGGATGTAAGTCCCTGTCAGCTTCTAGAATGTACAAAATAGGATGTCCACAGCCAGAACCAGCCTGAGACAGGCAGAAAGAAGATGGTCAAGAATCAATAACCAGCTTTTGCAGTCTTTTCACTGAGGGCAATTAGCGTAGCCGTGGCCACTGGAGTCCATAACTCTTCAAGGTTTGATGCTGGGCAGAAGGCTCAGGATACCCCTTATCGCCATGCTCCAGTTTTTAAAGGGTGGTTACAAAGAAGATAGAGACTCCCTTTTTACAAGGAGTCAGATAGAAAAGATGAGGTGTAATGGGCACACATTACCTCCTGGGGAGATTCCAAATGGACACAAGAGGAAAATTTTTTACAATGACAAGAGCCAGGCACTGGAATAATCTCCCCAGGAAGCTGTGGATTCCCCAGTGTTGGACACTGTGAAGATTAGGCTGGACATCTAGTCTAGGTCATGCTTTGCTAAAAAAGGTTGGAACAGAGGATCCTTGAGGTCCCTTCCAACCTGGGATTCCAGGATTCTATGATATCTCCTAGTGCTTGTACAGGTGGGAACATGAGATAAGTAACTTAAAATAAAATCACTGTCCCCTGTGATACAATCCCTGGTGTAGCCTTGTTGTCTTGGTGCTATGTCACTGCAGCAGTCTTTCCTGAGGCATATCCTTCGTTTTGCTAAGCCTCCAAGGGATGCATGCCAATCAGAAAGGCACAAAGTCTACCATGTCAGGCAAAGGGCAGTGGAACAAGCATGGCAGTGATAAACCACACTAAGAGTGAATACTGCTGCATTTATAAGGCAAGCATTAGTTCTAAGCAAAAACTGCTATCCACAGTGACAGCAAAGCAGATAAACATTTCCTTAGTTCTGGTGCAAATAGCCACTTCTATTTCCCTCTCTTCTGAAAGCAATACAAATGCTGGAGGTGCAATAGAGACAATGCCACCAGGAGCAGAGGTAACATACCTTGTATTTTGAAGATGACATCAGCTAGGACAGGGGTATTAAAGAATAGCCTGAGAGAAGTATTGTACAGCCGTTTCATCTGTTGAGATCTGCAGTCTTTTGTAGTGTTTAACTGCAAAATAAATTATTAATGAAACACTGTCATGTACAATTGCCCAGAGAATAAAAGGTTACAAGACATCATTTATATGGGGAAACTAAATAACAACCTTTTGCTTTCTACTTTATGTTCTTTTGCTAATGCTACTCAGCCATGCCCCTGGCATGTGCATTCCTTTGCAGTTACAGTTTATTTTCCTGTGTCCCCCAGTGCAGCAGCTCCAAGGCATCCCTGTCTCTTACAGTCACACTCCAGCTCTCACCTTGGCACTGTATGACCTGTGACAAAACGCTCCAATCCAGCACCTATGGGCAGAGGTTTTTCTTACTTTAAAAATGGAATATAAAGCTACACAAAGAACAACATTAAAATCATATTGCTAGATTATGGTAAGAGAAATTCAGATGAGGTTGAACTTACAGTTAAAGTCTTACCAGATTTATTAAGTTTTAATTTTATCAAGAAAAATCACAATTTATTTATTTGGTTTTGAACAGAAGGTTTTAAATGTGAAATAAAAGTGCCCCAAAGGAATACACGCCCCCACCCAAACCCTAAAGATGACAACAACAACTCAGGCTTATGATCTTAAAAGGTTTTCATGACTTTCTGCATCCAGCCATACAAGGGTTTTAGCTGTGGACACTAAGGACTGGAAAGCCTACAGTCAAATAATCAGAAGCTTAAACCGGCTAAATAACTTTCTGATCTTCCTAGTATCTCATCTCAAGACAGTCTGAGACAATTTCCCTTTTAAACAGACAGAAATACTTTGTGCAAGCTCTGAAGTAACGGAGAATGTATAAGCTCAACCAACAAATTGCTGTTAAAAGTAATTCTGTATTGTAATTTTTTATTAACATCATAAAGTAACATAAATTACATTCTACTATGAAGTCATCTGCTGAATTTAATATATTGAGTTATAGACAGCTTTACACATAATAATATTTGCAAGGGAAACCATCTCTCCTGACCTACTGCAGAAGCACAACTTTTGGCACATACTCAGGAAAGCAAAGCTTTCCTGGGCAGCCTCTATTACATGAGAATTAGCTCACATAATCATGTTGTTAGACAATGTGTAAAGCTGTGAATATGAATAATCCTCTTAGGATACCTATTTTTGTGGTTTTTACTGATTACATTAATTATGTACATGACATCAGCATCCTTCTGTTTCTGTTTTGCACATGCCTCTCCACGACGCACAACATAATAAAAGCTGCATAGGCTGAAGTTTAGAAGAAAGACTGGCAAGAAAAACTTACCTACAAAACAATTTCCCAAGAACTTAAGTGTAACTAACACTAACAGTTACCCCAAGAGAGTTAGATGTACCTTCCCTGGGGTTTTCAGGATACATTTAACTTTCTCAAGCACATTTTCAGTTTCTTCTGAATCCTTCACCTTCTTTTTTATATCCTCTTCTAGTCGTTCCCACTGGAAAGCACCTGTCACAAGACCAGAGAGAGTTGGAGTATTAATCAGAAGGCACAGGCTTTAGCAGGCAGAGAAAAAATTATATCAATGACAAACAGATCCTGCAGAAACTATATTATTTTGCATTCAAATCAGCCAGACCTTTGCACTTAGAAAGTGCCAGATGCAATTCTTGCACAGTAAAACTTCAATGATATTTTTTACTAGAATGCAATCAAGTAAAGATGAGGGCGTCTCCCTTGCTTTCAAATTCAGTTTCTGAATTCCTCCCACTTCAATCTCTACACAATGCAGGTAGACATTCAGGAAATAAAAACCACACCACCACCACCACACTGCTTTGTAGGTGATCAAACCAGAAAAACTTCTCGCACAGTTATATTATGAGTACCAGTAGCTGAAAACAGCACAAGGTTTGCTTTTGGGGTCCAAGCCATGATATGCCCTTAGATATCTCAATATTAAAAATTCTTCTAGGTGTTCTTTTAAATGTTCTTTTAAAATACTTACTCGTTAAGGTCCTTTCCAACCCAAAACATTCTATGACCCTACTAGATTTCTTGGGAAAAATGAGAAGTATTGACAAGTGTTGAAACAATGGATTTATCTTTACACACTTTGTTAGAGAAAGTCTGGAAGGTGACATGGGACATTCTGGTAACTTTCAGCTCTGATCCCCCAGGGCCAAGCAGCAAAGAAGAGCCAGAGACAGAACAAAGCTCAGGGTAAAGCACAAGTCAGCAGAGCCTTGAAGGCATTCTGCTGCAGAAAAGTCTGAAGCAGCATCTCTAGCCCCATCAGCTCCTAAATACACCAAATGGATGGTAAGTGTTCATAAAGTCATGGTTATGTTGTGGTATTGAAAAGCTGAAGACACTGCCTCATGTCTGACCTCTTCTCAACCCTTGACGCGGGTGTCTGAGAGACCTTGTCACCTCTCAAAGGCACCAAACAGTGCGATGACTTTTGGCAATGCCTGCAAGTCTGGGAGCTGTAGCTTACATCACAGCTTTAACTATGACTGTACAAAATTTCTTACACCATTGGTTGACATAAACAGAAGTAAAAAGTAAAATTAGCGCACAAAAGACAGTGAACACAAGTTGTAAATGGTAACAGATGAAGACACTGCATTTAGGTCTGTCGCTGAATTTTCAGGTTTAATTCTCTATTCATGCCACCAATAAACAAACAAACAAATAAATAAATTCATCCATGCTGAAAAATTCTGCTTATGTTCTTTTTATTTGCTACTGGTTTGGAAAAACTAAAAGAGGTGTTTTTAAGTGTACAAACTCTAATTGAAAGCTGAAGGTGTCCCTTGTGTCTTCACAAGCCAGTGTTCATGTCTCAGCTACCAAGGCAGAAATACTTTTCATATGTCAGGTAGGTATCAGTATAGAGATATTAACTAAACTTTTTTATAGATGAATGTCTAACATTAGAATTATTCGTACCTTATTTAATTAAAGTTAAAATCAGAATGCTTAGTTAAAAACCACGCTAATTCTTTCAACAAATATAAAATAAATATTCTTATGTAGTGACTACTTGAAAAACATTTTATAAAGAACAAAATGGTACCAGGTTATTCCAGAAAGAAAACAATAAATATCTTTCACCTGAGGATTCCTAAGCTAGATAGTTAGAAAACTATCAGTGTCATCTTAACAGATAGCTGGCATGAGGTAGGTCAGGGCAATGCCTATATTGAGCTGGTAACAAAAACTCATGGAACGTATCACAGCTTCCTAACTTGCACTTCTACCAGTTATCATCAGAGTTAATAACTATATAGTCAGAAATAATAGCTAGACCAGGTTGCTCCAAGCCCTGTCCAACCCGGCCTTGAACACTGCCAGAGATGAGATAGCCCTGTTTGGGAGCTTTTTTATCACTGCTTTCTCTTCAGGAGCACTGTAGCCAGGAAAGAAATCACTTCAGTATTTTTAAAATATCCCTACACTCTCATCCGTGTGTTCAGAACATGCAAACATTTTAAGTATTTTAAAAGCTTGGGATCTAAACTTTCTCAAGCTCCATATTTTTTTGCCAAAGCTTTTGAATATTACTGATGTTAGCTTATGGACTCCGTTCAGTAAAATACTGTGCTTAAGTTATGTTCATTTTATCTGTAATGACAGTTAATATATTTTTTGTTAAATTAAATTATTAAAAATTATAAATTAAATTGGATTTGTGATTGTAGACTGTATTTTTATTATATTTTTTTCATACAGACCTTGTTTGTAATAATCATAGGGTATAAAATGGATAGCATCAAGGAAGAACATCATCTTCCAACAGCAAAGGCATATTCCTTAGAGTGGTGCAGATATTCCTTCACAAGATATCAGTTGTATTTGAAATGAGGAGCCAAACCCATGCCCAGTGGGTACCTGAATAGATGAAGTGGAGTATGTCTGGGAGACATGAGCAGAAGGCAGAGTCCTTCACCACCACTCTCAGCAGTGGGATGCAGGGTGGGATGCCACGGGGTGCTAGTGGGAAGGCAGTGTCTGCTTCCACCGTGAAGAGGCTCTGTGCTGTCTGCATGATGGAGGTGTCGCAGATGTCTGCGGGGGTCTTCACCTCAAAAAGCAGCATAAAGAGGTGGCTGACAGAGCAGAGGATGACCTTGTGAGCCTCCACCACTGTGCTGAAGTCCTCGGGGTAGAATGCCACATCTGCACACTGGCAGCAGCAGAGCAGGTTGTGCAGATCCGCGTTGTAGTGCGAGGCTTCACCCTTCAAGATCGGCATTTTTTCTGCTTAAGATAAAAGAGTGAAGCTGTAGAATTGAGGCAGATGTTAACCACAGGATGCCTCTATTCACAGAGACCTGATCAAATGAAGGATAATTTTCGAAAGAAGAACCTGATAAGAAAATTTCTTATATTCTACTTGAATCTGTCTAGTAAAATACTCTAAAATTTAAAATACCTAGTGTAGTAAACCAACAAATATAAGAAATATTTAGTTTCATAAGTATCCTTCCTTTTACAAAACTGCTTTAGGCACTTATGTTTGAAAGAAACATTTGCCCATGAATCCTAAACCTAATGGATCTGAGTGTATTTCTAGAACATGTGAGAAGAGACAACTACATGTTTAGAGGTAACCACTTTCCAGTAATCATTTCACTGAATAAATTCATCAGGTGCTCAGAAATTAAGCTTAGGAAACCATGTGCAGAAGCACACACATCTTGCTTTTTTCATAGCAAATAAAATATTACTTGATAATATTGTAGAATCATAAAAATAAAAGAAAAATAATAAAGAATAATAATAAATGATATAATGACTATATCTTTTTTCTGTAAAGCTTTTATGCAAAGCTTTTAATATTCACCTTTGCATTATTTCATCAAATGCACAATAAAACTACCCCTATTATCTTACTCTAAAAGAAATTCAAGTCTATTGCAATCTTATATACTGTTGTACAATTCTCCCCAAGTTAATTAAACCATCGGTAAAGGTTGATGCAGCTATAGCAATATACCAGAACAGCTGGTGATAGATAGCACAGCTCACAGTATAATGAATACAAGACGTTAATTGTGCAAAGAACATGACACATATAACAAACAATATTAGAGACCAGACATCAGCAAGCACCTGGCTGTTCAAGCTGAGGTGGTTGAACTCGATGACACTTCTGCATCTTTTTCCTTTTCTTCATTTTTTCAGATGACTTCTGATTCAAACTTTGGATCATAAAATATTCCAGCTAAAATATGAAATGTATTTTTAAAAATATCCTAGTTATTTAAGAGCAAGCTAGACATCAAACTAAGGAGAATGAGTGGGTACTGAATGCAGGACTGAAGCTACCGCTATTACGAACAGTCACCTAGAAGAGTCCAACACTCCTTTACCAGGATAAGGCACCCCATGGGTGTGGAATTAACACAATTTAAAACACTATTTATTCAAATTATGCTGGTTAATTCTCTTGTATTTATTCTTCCCAGAAAAGACAGGTACAAAGATACTTAATTTACAGACTTCCATAGATGCTAATTTCAGAATTACACAGAAGAATAAGACTTGACAGAAGATGAGATGGAAATAACAAAACCGTATACAAGCTCTTCAGATTGCAACTAACAGCCATAACCATGCAATGCTACTGTGTCCTCTGAAAAAGTCACATCACAAGAGGATCTTTGTGGGCGAGAGGCTTCATAACTGCAATAAAAATGTACTTGAAGGGAAATGATCCCTTTTATGGGAATAAAGAGGCACAAAGGGTGAGTCAGGTCAAGTTAGTGCATGTTTCAAATGCTTATATCACCCAAACTATTACCGTAGCACATATAGTGCTTTCTAAAACCTAGAAAATTACTTTGGCCAGACCAGATGTTGAGTGCATTTCTCATTTTTTTAATTGGGAATGAATGGATCCAATAAAAATAGGCTACTGTTGTGCCAGATATTCCAAGTTATGATTGAATCCCATGGAAAATACATCATATTTATGTAGCAGTACAGAGTCTAGTCTTTACTGTTGTGAAGACCATGTGAAATTACCATCCTAGAAAAACTGCATTTTTGTGTTCAAACCCAATTTCCATCAGGCAGTAACCAAAAAGTTAAAAAATTAGGCTGAGCTTAAAACACTTCAAAAAACTGAAAATTAAGTCTCAGTGTGAAAAAATTTTGTGAAGGCAAACAAATCTGAAAGACTGTATTTAGAAACTGCTCAGTGGGCTTTTCTGTCTTCAGAGTGGAAGTAGAACAAGAAGCTCATTAGAGGTGGGACATTTTAACAAGCCTCTTGGCTTCTGCCTCTTTTCTGCGGCTGACCTCAGGCTCTGCTCAGGATTGCAGGCTGAGTAATGACTGTGAACTGAGCAACCACAATACACTAAAAATGGGGCAATTAAACAGTCTTGCCAGTCTCTCTTTACAACAGAACAGTTGTGAGAGTTTAAGCAATTAAAATTAAAAATACCAGAATATTATGGAATAAATAAGGTTACAAGGGGCCTGTGGAGGTCACTCACTCAATACAGAGCTTGTCTTCAAAGTGGGATAGGATTTTCAAGTGCCTTGTCCAGTTGGGTTTTCATTTTCCCATCCAGCAAGATAAAAGGACAGGAACAGAAGAAAAATTACTGCAGTGTGTACTATAGGTTTTCTAAACCTTCCTAGAAGGTAGTTAAAACCAGAGCAAGCTCTGTACTACCAATTCAGATAGAACCATGGAATGGTTCGGGCTGGAAGGGACTTTAAAGCTCATGCAGTTCCAACATACTGCCACGGGGCAGGTACAGTCTCCACTAGACCCTGTTGCTCCAAGCCCTGGCCACTGCGAGGGATGGGGCTGCCACAGATTCTCTGGGCAACCTGTGCCAGGGCCTCACCACCCTCACAGGAAAGAGCTTCTTCCTTAAATCTAATCTGAATCTCACATCAGTGGAACTTGACCTCAGTGGGAAGGTCCGTGGTGTGCCTCTGCTTCCTCTCTGAAGCCCTAACATCAGCTGTGCCATCCTGCTTTCAACTCAGTGGTTTCTCACTCACCACGCCTCCAAAATATTTCTGTATGTAGAAGTCACTGAGAGTGTGCAGTTCGAGGTAAGTGGCTCCTAGTTCCTTGGCAAGCTGAACTCCCTCGGCAGTGGTGACCCAGCTCCTTCTGTCTGATGTGCACAGTGGGCAGGTACAAGGCACTCCTAGGGTAAAAAGAGGCACAAACCAGCCATGTTTATCAAATAATACAGAATATTAAACTTCTTAAATAATTGGAAAAATGTATTATTTAGAAAAGAACAAAGGGAGATGGAAACATAGCAGTTTTATAGTAGGCAATCTCTAAATATGGCAGAAAAAAATCCACACCCAACTTCTTATTAATTAGTTCAAAATATTACCGGTTCTGCAAAGCTCAGTGTAAATGACATTAGTGTTATTTTACATTTGGTTTTGCAAAGCTGAAAAGCCAAGCAGGACTTCCAGAAACCATGATTGACTTAAGGCCTGGCTATCCTTCCATGCACAGGTGTTTTCCTAGCCTGCTGGTGTTATCATTCACTATTGGCACCTTTAAACTTGTTCAATTACTGTGGCCTGTCCATGCAGGAAATACGTACAGTAACAGAAAGAAACCTTTTGCTGGCTCTTACAGTCATGTACCTACTGTGGAACGTGGCTCAATTACAATTGCTTAACATAAACTTTCTTTTAAGCCAAACCAGGTAGTTTTAAGACTATATTGGTTAACTGATAAAAATCTGTTAGCCACCTCAGTTCAACTTTGCTTAATGCCATGAATGCATTTTCAAATGTGCTGTGCACATTCTTCATTAATTTCCTCTGCTCAGACCTATGGGTAACATGAAATAACAAAGTTTTGTTTGGGCTTTTTTTCATTTCTTTTAGCAGCACAGTTTGGTACTACAGACGATTAAGATAATTTGAATGAGCAAACTGCTGTGTTCACAAATACCTTCACAAACAGAAACAAAAGGGTTCTGTGTGCCCACAGCAGTTTGCTCCAACAGGTCCCGAAGCAAAACAGCAGATGGAAAGACTCACTTCTCCCACAGTCGCATTATTTTGGGAGAAAGGCAGAAAAATATAAGTGGAAAAGAAAAATGCCAGTAGCAGTCATTCAGACTGATGGCAGCCTGTGCTAAATAAAAAGTGTAATGAAAGGCATTGGGAAGGCAAATGTTAGTTTAGCAAGACTTGTCTTTAGAATGGCAGTTTTATTACCGCTGTATAAAACAAAGCATAAAAACATTTGATTGTTATCAGTGAACTACTAAAGGGGACAAAATAAAGATGGAATTGTTAAAGGTTCTTTAACAGTCCTTTCTCAATTGTTGAGTAAAATTATATATAAGTATCCTATAAATACCCCCTAGGAAAAGTGAGAATTATATTTACAGACAACACGTTTCATATAGTGCTAAATATACATTTGTGCACTAAAAAAAAGTCTACATCTACATCCATCATGTCTCTCATTCATAGCAGGAAAGATGCTCAGAAACACTTGTTTTAGTCAAGCTCATGAAGTAGAAGACAACCAACTGGTTCAAATTTTGCATTCACGGCTTAGGAAAAGAAAAGAGAAATCAGAATCCATGAGTAAAAGACATATGAAAATCAACAAAAGAACAATGCAAACCATTTGGAAACACAGAGTAAAGTCTGCATGTTTATTCTATTGGTATCTGTGGTATTGTTTCTGAATTTTATTTCCCTATTGTAAACAGAAAGGAATTACTAATGTCTACCCAAACCGTGAACATGTTCTCAGCAGCCTTGCCCATATTGGCTGCTGTACTCTTGTAAGTCCATTTAGTCCTTACACAACTGTGCAATGGTGATTTTCATATCGATTAAACAGAAACACAACAAAAACTTTAAATATTCAGTGTAGAATTGATTTGAATTGTTCTCATAGCAGACTACTGCTCAGCCTGGACAGGGCATTGTGTGAGTGCATAAGCTTTGCCACAGCTATACCATACCTATACCATAGCTATTCTGCCATGAGAGGGCAGCTCTGTTAATGAAGCAGCAGATAGCACTTTATGGTACCCAAAGGGCTGGTGTATCCATTCATATAACATCCCTGAGAATTCTGAGGCTTTTCCCACTCCCGTGGTTGCAAGCTGACAGACTGAGTTTTAGTCTCATTCAATGGAAATAATTGATACTTGAGACATAACAGTAGAGAACTTGTAACCATAGGGTTTATCTCATACACCCAAATGTGCGCTGCTTCATCCAAGGGACTAGGTTTAATCTCTGTGTGTGATGGCTCCACAAGTAGGGTTGTTGCAGGATAGTATGACCTTCATCACCTGGGTTAATTAAGCATAATATTCTTTCCAATACACCAGTCTATGGAACCATAATACATGTACATAGTGCTGTCATCCTGACAGAGTGGATTTTTCCAAGCAACTGCAACTTGCTTCTGCTGAAATGGCTTCTGCTGAAATTACAGCATAACTAAATTCCAAGCCAGATTTTTAACTATTACTACAGGAGACTGGATACATACCATTTTTTCTTGCACCAATAGCAGAAATTATTACTGGAACTGAGCAGTGGTTTAATGTTTTTTTTATCATTGAGACATAACTGTCCTTTATTTCTTGAAATGAAGTCTTATCATTGACGGAGTATTTAATCACAATAATATCAGCTCCTCCAATGAGACTGCGGGAGGTATACCAGTCACTGTCAAATATATCCTAAACAGAAAAAACACTGATCAAGAATTTTCTTTCTATAAAGGAAAGGTGAAATTCATTCAGTGCTCTTAATGCAAAACCTTTCAGAAGTATTTTTAACTGTTAATTTCATCTCTTACTTGAAGACATGCAACAAAGAGCAGAATTCATGCTTTGTAATTTCCTCACCTGGAGAACAAGATGTTCATTACAACAAACTATTTACCGCTCTTATGAATTCAGGAATTCTTCAGGAAGAAGAAAAAATAGGATTTATCTAGGAATATTCTTAGCAGAAAAAAAAAAAATACTGTTTAATTACCTAAATTCCAAATATTTTTATTAAGGAAATAAAAGCTGCTTCAGTGGTAGAGGTTTGCAGCACTTAATACAAAATCATTATTTGCAACATTTTTGGAAAAGAACTATGCCACATAGCAAAGCTTTTAATATGAGTTTCATCAGTTGGGTATAACTTTTTATCTGCCTCACAAAAGCTTCCATATAGATTTAACAAGTGTTAGTGTCTTCATGATAAGGACTTTAATCACATACCTGAACTTTCTTTTTCTACTTTATGCTCAATTTGTCATTATTCTGTGGTATAAGACTTACTCTAAAATTATAGTTTACTATTAATTTATACCTGCTCTCTATCCACATGTAATATACAGTTATTACCTGTATATTTGTCATCAGAACCATAATTTCACAATTTCTGCTTTACCTAAAGGTTGCTCATAGATACCAATGAGCTTTGCATATATGCTTAATTGAAAACTCTTGACAGAGGTATGGAACTGGTCCAGAGAACTGAAAATCAACTCAAAAGAAAATAAAAGAATACTATCACCTCTTACAACAGATAGGCCTTTTTTAGACTCTTAATACTTACTAGAGAGACCTTACTTTTATTACAGAGACCTTTTACCAGGGCCTGTAGGGGCAGGACAAGGGGGAATGGCTTTAACCTGAAAGAGGAGAGACTGAGATGAGATCTTCGGCGGAAGTTCTTCTCTGTGAGGGTACTGAGGCCCTGGCACAGGTTGCCCAGGGAAGCTGTGGCTGCCCCATCCCTGGCAGTGTTCAAGGCCAGGTTGGATGGGGCTCGGGGCAACCTCCTGTAACAGCAGGTGTCCCTGCCCATGGCAGAGGGCTGGAGCTGGAGGAGCTTTAAGGTACCTGCCAACCAAAACTAGCTTGGGACTCTGCAACACTCTGATACAGCATGAGGCCAAGGTAGAAGCTGGGGGAAAAAAATGGAAATAAGCAATGATAAAATAAAGATACGGAAAGGAGAAATAAATTATCACAGCAGGAAAAAAAAAAAAAATTCTTGATCGCTTTAAAAGGATAATTGTTTGAAATCTGTTGTAAGATAGCTAGAACTCTCTAAGTACAAGAGGTAGCATGAAGTGATGGTATTTCATCAGTCAGCAAATATTTGCCTAGAATGCCAGTGCACATTATACCCGATTTAGGTCTTGTCTGTAAAAGAAGTAAGTCAGGAAATAAAAGTGTAATATGAATTCCTATTAATTTCTTTAATAGATGTTCTTGTTCTGTAGTACAAAAACTGTAGACAAATAACATAAACACATATTTAGCACTTCTAGCTACAGCGATTTGAGACAGCCAGCTAGATGGGCATTCGCAGAACCTGACCACAGAGTGAGGCAAAACTTGGGAATTTTCAAGGGATAGCTTTCTTACATTTTTAACTGATGAAGATCTCAACAGCGAATTTTTAGTAGGTTTGCATACATTTAATAAGATAAAAGCTTAAGGGAAAAATTCGATACAAATAAAAAATAATATAGAATATTTAGTTTCTCCATGTTGGCCAACAGAAAGCATGTCTATTGCCTTACAATTTCCTTCTAGTCGATGTCTTCAAGCACAGCCCAAGTTTGCACATGCTCATCTCTGTGAGTAAAGCAATAACCAGCAGTATCACCAGCAAGGTCTTGGGCACAGGTGCATAAATATGCAAGAACTCCACCACAACTTCAAGCCTTAATAATAAAAAAAATGCTTATGAAAACTTCTTACAGAGTGTAAGATGCATTTTTTTTTACATGTAGTCATTTGTTTGTATATGGTTTGTAGCACATTTTACAACAGAGATAAATCTCCAGTGCATTATGACACCATTTCCTGTTAAAAACCAGTAAGATTTTGAGAAGATTTCTAAGTTAATAGAAATCTGGCTGTGTTCCTATGTGTTAATACAAACACAGCCATGCTCAAGGAAAGAACCAACTCTGATTTCTGTGAGTAGCTTCAGCATAAATCTAGTCCTGACTGACAGCAGAAGACAGAACTTCTAGACATTAAAGTGCCTGGGTCTGTGACTCCATCCTGACAGCAGCCCTGACAGCAGCCCTAACAGCAGCAGAAGACAGGACTGATTCACACACAGCCATGCACTCTGCTCTAGCCCCAGATCTCAGCCTGACTCTTGAAGCAGGACACTGTCCAGTGAAATACCATCCTGAAAATCTTCCATGCCCTAACCTGAACCAGCGGCAGCTCTAGTGCTCTTTTTGTTAGTGGGAATGACAATAGAATATGCTGAAGTAGATTTGTGCTTGTATGCATGTGCCTGCTCATGCATATAATAAACAGTGGCTTGAGAAGTCAATACCATGCAGCAGAATAATCCAACCATAAAGGGGTTTGTTAACCTTTTTCCCCTAGTGAAAATAATACTAATAAGAAAGCCATTACATTTTTGGGCGGGGGAGAAAACCTGAAAAGAAAATATGGCCGTTATCTCCTTCTATTTCCCTCCCATACTTATACTTTGCTCAGCTTGCCATATTTCCATCTGTATGGGTGTGGGGAGAACTAGCAAAATCCTTACTGTAAACAGCTGAACAGGTGTGCAAATACACCTCTTTGTTTAAATAATAGAGAAAATTAATCCTATGGAAACATGGTGCAGGCTACAACAGCTTCCCAGGTACACGTAGCTGCATGTTGCAGCAGGTTTGAGGAGGTCTGTGCTTTCAGCCACTGCCCCATGCCACAACTGCATTGTTTGTTCAACCTACCAAGAAGGATTTTAACAGAGTTTATGAAGCTCTGATGGGGATGGACTCCACTTTCCTGGGGTATAGGCCAGCCCTGATTACATCAAGAAGTGAAAAATACAGAATGTGCCAACCCAACATTTCATGACGCCCCCTTTCTGTCACTGTAGAGCAGTTTCCCTCTGCTTTCACATGTGATTTAACATCCTCAAAAGCCCATTCTTTAAGATGAGTGTGACAGTTAAAAAAACAGAGGACACCTGTTTCCAGAGGTCTTGTGGTAATTATTTTCACTTCACATCAAGCGTAGCATGGAGTGCTTGGATTGCTGTTCTGTGCTGGGAAAGTCCTTCCAAAACATCTCTGACAGCAAAGGTTTATTTACCCAAGGTATCAGTGAGACAGAGTACTTGGAGCCTTCTTGACTGTCTCTTTAAGGGAAGCTTTCATGCTAAAGTGACACAGGGAATTTCTTCATACGATGAACAGCAGCTCAGATTCAGGAATAACCTTAAATCCATCTTTGAAATTCATGTAGCAGCTACTCCTCATCATGCATCTTGCTCTTGCCCTGGTCCACTTCCCAAGACAGCCATTGACAAAAGGAAAAAGTAACTGTACAGCTAAGGTTATTATAATATGACCTTATTAATTATAGTTATAGTTCTGACTTTAATCTTCTCAGGACTTATTTGAAAATAAAAAAGCTTCATTCTTTCCTCACATGTATCCATTATACATGTCTCACAATATATTCTTGCCATTAGTAAGCCATACTTCTCTAGTATTAACATTGAAAATACAGCCTTCAGAGGCAATGAAGAAGTGATTTTCCTACAAAATCGCATGACCCCTCAAGAGGACAATACTTGCTTTGTTCAAAATAATTTATGAATGCCTTTGTGGAATGGCAGTGAAATCCTGAGCACAAGTGCCCTTGCAATGCCCACACTCTGTCTAAAAGCTGCTCGCAAAGTCCCCACGTTCACTTAGTCCCTGTGGGGACAAGGAAGCCCCAAAAACCATTTGCCTGGGTTTTCCCAGGATGCA
This sequence comes from Psilopsiagon aymara, assembly GCA_024733675.1. Classification (NCBI taxonomy): domain Eukaryota; kingdom Metazoa; phylum Chordata; class Aves; order Psittaciformes; family Psittacidae; genus Psilopsiagon; species Psilopsiagon aymara. The sequence continues at coordinate 8,688 of JANRGW010050262.1, read as the reverse complement.
AGAGAGCTGCACAGGGAATACTGGAAAACTAATATCTCTCTAGCATCCATTTACAGACCTATTTGCCATTAGCAGACCCCTTCTCCATTAACACAGCCTTCTTTCTAGCAGTGCTTTCCACTCCACATACCAGAACCTTCCCCATTTTTTTCAAGGTTTCACTGCAATTTCTAACCAGTCAGGTCCACAGCATTCTATCACTTACTACTCCCTGGACTTAGCTAAGTAAGATGCAATGTAGAGGGCCCAATCTTCTTCAAACATAAAGAAAATTCAGACCATAACCCTGAAATGCTGCTTCTGTTTTTCTACTTAAAAGCTTTCCAAAACAGCTTTAACTGGTTGAGCTGTTACACCCCCTTCACCCCCAAGAAATAAATAAATGAAAGCTAGCACTGTGCTTCATTATCCTTTCATAAAGTAATTTAATACCTTCATATATCAAAAATAAATAACACAGTAGGGAAAATAGCTGATCTTTATGATCACTTTTATAAACTTCCAACTTCAGACAGCCAAGCTTAAAAATGAGAAAGGAAGACATACTAAAAATGTAAAAGTTTCAAGCTATGGTTTTGTACTGGAGCAGTAATTAATGTTTATTTCTAAAAATAGTAAATAAAATTAAAAAGTGGATAAGATTCCTTTATCTTCAAAAATATTAAGGGCCATCCAGTCTAGGCAGCACAAGAAGTGCAAGGATGCTGAGGCAGGAAAAAGCCAGATAACTACACTGAGGATGATACTGGAGGCATAAGAATGCTCACAGTGTTGAAGGACAATAACATTCTTATATCCTTATAGTACTGCCCCATGTAAGAGGGGAAAGAACAAGAGAGTTAACTCAGGTAATGACACTCACAGTGAAGTTTCAATTCTGCCACTTATTTTCTAGCATCATAATTAAATTAATCAAAATACTAATTATAGTTCTTGGTTTATCCTTCATTCTGTAGCTAAGGAAGATCCACGTGCCACGAGATATGACAAATTTTGCCTGCACTTTTCCTTTGGTCTTTGCTTGTACATCTGCAGAAGCGTAACAAAATTTAGTGTAAAGTGACTGATGTGTAAACTACACACTAGCCAATATAATGTCAACTCAGTCTCAAAGACTGTCAAATCTGATACAGATTGCTAAACAAAGAATCTTTTGCAAAGACAATCTTAAAATTCATCTTGCATCTTTACTCCTTTTAAGTTACTAGCTCCTGTACTGAAGTTTATCCCCCAACCCCCAAAATTAGAAAATCTGGGATATGATAGTTCAATATGCTTTATGAGAGCACAACTCGAGCGTGCATTAGCAACTAGTCAGCTAATAAGATCACAATATTCATCAAGGATGCTAGTACACATGTATGATTCCCCTAGTTCTTTGTATCTTCTCCCATCTTAGGTCTGCACTTTTTGTCAAAACATTTTCCAGCCATGTGAATCACAAGGACATGAGTCCACTTGTGTGTCTGTCCTGTGCATGTGAGAGGTACCAACACACACGCTTTGCAAAAGCAGTGAAGAACAGAGTGGGCCTTAGTGATATACCCAGTGATTGACACATGAAGGTCAATGTAGTTTTGGCAACAGTGACATTTTCCCCCAGATTTTGAAATGTAAACTCTACCCCTATCTCTACAACCCTGTTTCATCTGCGTGAATAACACCCTTCCCAAAGTCAGCACTTCCATCCTGCACCCAGCAACTGCCATGAGAAAGAGAACTTTCCACAACACGCTGTTTTACACATTGGCAAATATGATTTTATCCTTGTCAATTCCTAAACCAAGCAATAACAAAGAATGTTGTAACCGCACAGGCAGTTAAAATATTTATGGAGCCACTGTGTGAAAACAGCATTCTCACAGCAGGTTGGAAACACCATTCCCCTGTGTCTGTCTGTAAACACTTGATGGGCATTGCCTTGAATAGTCATGCCCAAGAAGCCTTGCTTCCTACCTCTGCAGTTTGGCAGCCACCTTCATTCACCTTCAGCTTATAAAATACCACACTTCCATGGCAGCACTGCTGCTCTTTAATGGTCATGTGCCCAAAAGGACAATCTCACCACAGTAGTGTTGACCATATGGTCCAGACTCGCCATGTTTCTCCAAACCATGAGTACATGGGCACTGGAAGCTGCTGGAAAACTTTATAATACACAGTAAGATACCCTATAACATAATAACATCAGGAAAACTGGCATCATCAGCAAGATACTTGGGCTGTTGACCTCTCCTGCAGACTCACAAAGTTAAGCAGTGCCCTGGCTTGACAGAAGCATGTAGCAAGAGTACTGAAGCATGAGCAAATTCACCCTGTGCCACATTTTGTCTTACTGAATGGTCCCTCCTTGCACTGGGGAACTCTACTTGATAGACTTGCATCCACGCTGCTTTTCCAGACTGAGCTGTAGAGGACAACAGAAGCTGAGCATTCTTGAGTTTGGAGATTCAAGCTATCAATGTGCTCATTACTAGGTTTATGTCTAGGACTGGCCTGCCTTAATCTTGTGAATTTAAACTGGATGAGATACAATCTCTTTTAAATGCAAATCTGCTTTTATGTTACGCTCCCATGATAGAGGTGGAAATAATGCAAGGCTGACCATACCACCACCTCTATCTTTCAGTAACTTGCAGCAAGAATCCTTTTCCATGAAAGAAAGTCAAGTGAGGCAGTGTCAGCTAACACTCTGAAATGCCCGGCACCATTTCCCCAGGCTACCAGATGAACAGTCCTGAAAGGACAACCCTGACATAAAAAACCTCAAGCATCTGGAAAGCAATCCTGTTCCACCTAACCGCGCAGCAAGAAGACAGCTTCACTCAGAACAATGTCCTCTAGTCCATCTACCTGGGAAGTCATTTACTAAGTAAAACATGCAGATTGTTCCTCATCATTCCCAGTAATCTCCTGCCTCCTTTAGTTGAGAGAGAAAAAGCACAGAGGCCTCAGAAATATGAGGCCCCAGACAATACCGAGCTAGCTGTTTAAGAGCAAAAATGATAAATTCTCCAGAACTGAACAACCTTGTTTTGTAGAAGAGCAAATGCAGATGTAACAACATGAAAACACATGAACTGTGTCTCCAGTGTAGGCTCCTTTTTCCCCTTCTCCAGCTATTCCTGCCTGCCTTCCCACCCTCCAATCCCCTTTTGAAGTCATACTGCCTTAATTTATATTCATGAGCTTTAACTCATTGCTGCCCTCCAATGACTCCAGCAAACTGCATGTGCAGGTCACATGTAGCTTCAAAGACTAAATCCAGGATCCCTCAGTCCATCTGAACCAGTCAGGAAAGCGCAGCTGACAGAAAAAGCCTGAGAAGCACAGAGCAGAAGGGTAACTATTGAGTTTTAAGATTACAAACTAGATGTATTTCTGGAACTACTGGGATTCCTGGAAATTCCCAAAACAGTTTCCCTTGCAGGACAGCAAAAATCAACCAAAGGATAGAGTTACAGAGCTGAAACTGATTACTGTTGTAATTTCTAAAAGCTGCTAAGCTTCATTTTTTTAAGGCTACTAATTAGTCATTAAATATGTTTTAATTTAGATTATTAGCATAATTTCTTTCACAGTCATTGATCTGCTCATACTCATAACTAATGTCTCTCACTAATGAAAGTGCTAACAACTTAGAACAGTGCCAAAATCCATTTTATTTACCTTCAAATAAAGGAAATAATGTTAAAACGTGATTTTTTTTAATTGTAACTGAAGTAAAATGACGCCATACACAGTTTTTTACAAGATATCAAGTCTTCTAATTTGTTACTTTTCAAAGCCAGAAAAGTAACTGCCTTTTCATTTTTAGAGAAAAAAAAAAATAATATATGTTTTGTTTTATTGTAGATCAGTATTTGAAGGGAGTGCTTGTGATGCAACATCACCAAAAGGAGGTTCTTATTTGCCTCTGGATTATCTTCAATAAAGCTTTCACTCAACAGCACAGCTGAAAATATCACCTTCCTGCAGAGGAGGAGGGCAGCAGCTTGTTAATGAGAAACTTTCTGCAGCACCTACAACTTTGCAGCATTTGCCGGCTTACTTTTTACATGCTTTAGCTATTTTGAATAATTAAAATGTGAATAAGATCTGCGAATAACAAAAATAATATAAAATTAAGATATATTTTCATCCTATTAAAACAGGTTACACTGTTAAGTGCAGTTCAAAAGACAGAGACTGATCTCTTACCCAGACAGGACAGTCGCGTACCACCAGCCTGACATTTCCAAACACAGAGGCTCGGTACTCAGTAAAAGCTGGGTTTCCAACGTGACTGGCAGACAAGCTGCAGTCAATCTCAGAAATGAGATCACTTCTCCTGAGATAGCTCCAGATCAGGCTTGGCTGCTGATTGTCCTCAGAAGGTCCATCTCTTTCATTCCCAAAAGCTGCAATATTAACCGACCTAAAATAAAGACAAAGCAGTTAACAAACATGAAGGGCAGGGATGAAATAAACCAAACCCTTAAGTCAAAACTAACAGATTAATCCTTCAGAGTCCTCCTCCCTCCCTAGATGCTAACACCCCCCACACACAGCCCCCTTCCTCTGAAATCAACAGCAAACACATACATGATCTCAACTCCAGCAGCAGCATGAGAGCAAAGAGGAAAAGAAACCTGGAAATACTGCTTACATTACAAATCCCCAGCTGGCTTGGATTTGTATTTGTTGGCGTCCACGCTCAGCCTCGCTGCTGTGACCTCCAGCGCTCTTGCTGTGTTCCCTCGCCTGCAGCCACCCTGCCTAACTCGGTGCCTGCTGTGCGGAGCTATGGACTCCAGCAGCACGGCAAAGATGCGGCAGCAGCAGTATCAGCAGCGGCAGCAGCAGTGGCTGCGTTGCTCAGCATCTGTGGGTGAACTCGAGGCGTAAGGGCAAGCGTCCAGCGGGGCAGTTACAGCCATCACATCCTGACGCCAAGCAGGAGCGCAGCACACGCGATGGGCAGAGCAAGCTGACGTTGCTGCAGAGCCAGCACAGAGTAGCTGGGTCAGCAGAGGCAAACAAAGGCTCTTGATCAGAGTGGTAAGGTAGCGCTTGCCTCCCAGGCTCCTGCAGAAGGACCAACATCATGACACTGAGTCGCTGCCACAGCTTCTCAGTGCTAAGGGAGACTAGCACCAAGGGACTGTCACAGTGAAAGAAGAAAGCAGTGTGAAGTCCCTCAGTTAAAAGTATTAAACTTGTTGTTGTTGTTGTTAAATAACATCTATCTTTTCAAAATTAGGCTGACAATTTCGAAATGCGATGTGGATTTTTTACCATACATCTGATGTTGAAGCACTGTTTTCAAAATGGACACTCTCAAAATAAAATGAACGCAAATCTGGGACCAGATCCATCCTATAATTGCATGTTCTCTGTCAGAAAATGCTTGCACATTAGATTGAAAAAAAAAAACCAACAAAACAGATTAAAAATATTTTAGGTACCCTAAATGATAAATAAACACTCCATTATGTGAACACATGCTGCTGTTAATCCCACAGGCAAGAACTCATCCAACACAGGTCATAATATGATTGTCAATAGAACAATTAACAGACCTTTTCCTGCAAGAGTCCATACTCTGAGAAAGATACTATTCCAATACAGGAAAATGTGGGAAGTGACAACTGATGCAACTGCTGAAGTTTTATGCCAATAGTGTATTGATTGGCTGGGCCATTTAAAAAAATTGTGAACATTAATACCTGTTTTATGCTAGTGATCTCAAATAGTATTTATATTTTTTATTATACATTTTACAGGGCCTACTGAAAAAAAACCCAAGCCAAACATACATCAAACCAAACCAACAGATAATTTACCAAATTTGTTTCCCTGTGTTTCATCACATGCCAGCTTCTTCTGCTTTTCAATCTAGCTTTCCTTAGAAAGCTAGGATAACAGGGGTTTTCTTTCTGTTTCCCTCCTAGAAAAAGAAGTTTGAATATTTAAATTTGAATTAGTAGTGGTTTAGCTGTTGAAAATGAGGAAACCTTTGAGACAAATGTTCTTTACAACACTAGCGAGCATAACCTAGTGCAGCTAAATAAGCAAATAAATATACACTCACATATACACATACATATGTTTACATACTTGGATTGGAACTAGGTGATCTGCAAGGTCTCTTCCAACACAAACCATTCTGATTCTGTGATACCTATACACATACAGTCTTGCACACAACCCACAGAAAAACCAGGCTGGTAAACAAGGCAGCCATAGTGAGAAGTGACCCAATTAACACAATTAGCACAGCTCCAATTAGCATAGCTTAGTCTTTGCTGTGTACCTAGCTCTGCCCAAGTGTATGAGATGCAGAGATGGAGGGTGGCAGAAAACACTGGCTTTCATTTCACTCCTTCCTTGAACCACCTGGGAAACTAATTAGAAATGCCGGAAACATCAATCTTGACAAATTACGTAGAGGGTGAATCCGGCATTCATCTCACCTGGCGAACAGCACCTAAAGGTCACAGACTGAAACACCGCACTGTTTTAGTAACTCTCCAGCAATCAGATTCAAAACGACACTTCAAAGGCAAGCACTAAAACAGGATGAAAATACCATCTGTTCTTCTGTGGAAGTAGGTCTATAACCCCATTTCTCTCTGCATTGGTGAGGGACTGTGAAATACATTCCAAAAAACAAGAATAAAGTAGAAAAGAAAATTGGTTTATTTTGCAAGGTGATAAAACTCAGGAACAGAGAGGTTTCTCAGCACCCTTATCTGGGCACCCCTGTCTAGATGCATTCTGCGAGTTTCATGGGCACTTAAAGGGAAAGCCACAAAGGACCATTTAAAGGAGAGATTAGGATTATAGAGGATTGCTTGGCATCCATCTTTGGCAAACTGGAAGTAGAATATCCTGTATCAACAAACTTTTCAGCCAGCAGGCAGTTCCAATTGCTGCTGACATATGAAGACAAAACAGCAGTAAAGGTGGTATTTAACAGGGTTCAGAAAACAAGAGCATACTTGGCCTTGTGCATTTTACACTGTGACATTATTATTTTGTTTCAAATTATCTCTATGGAACCTTTCTAGCTGGTATCTCAGATAAGCAATGAAAACAAATACATAATCTTTGCTGACAAAAGGGTAATGACATTTTTCATGGCAAAGACATAACTGCAGCAAAGTCCAGGAAGAAGGTTTTTTTTAACTTGTGGAAGCTGTAGCCTTATTTGCACTGATTCACATGTGACTAATTGGCCTGTACTTTCAGGACAGTGAGGGGGTTCAATGCTCTTGGATTCAAAGCTGCTGCCAAGCACACTCATTAGCTGACTCGGCATGCAGCAGAGAGCTGCTGATGATGTGATGAGCCAGTTTAGGTGCATGAGAAAGTCGCTGCTTCCAATGCAACTACGTCCTGTCCTTCAGTGTTCTTCCTTTTCTCACACCAGCTTTCATCAGAAAACCCAACCTCTCATCCAACCTTGTGGCAACTTAGTTTCTTTATAAACTTTAATAAGCTTTGCAAAAAGCTTCTCAAAGGCTTTTTGAAAATGAAAGAGGATTATTATGTCCACACGACCCCCTTTATTAGCATACTTACCAGCCTTCCTTCAAACTTCAGTGATGCTGGACTTCACTGGAGCCTCTCCAACACCTTCACAGCAGATTGTGTTCTCCATACATCCCTTGATTTCAGCCTCTGTCAAAGACTCACCAGGAATGGCAGCCAGCCCTATCATTTTGGCATTCCCCCAGCTCCACTGAAGCAGTTTTTGAATGTATCAGTAGCCTCCGATGGCTGGGTCACTCAGCCTCCAATGATAGAGACCCAGCTCTGTGGTTTCTGATATGAGTTTCTGAAGAGCTCTCTCCTAAAACTTATCTACTCCTGCCCACTTATTCACATCTACTATAACTGCTTTTTATTTACTGTCTGATCAAGTAATGTAATATCAGCCCAACACTGAATCAAAAATATGAAGGAGGTAGAAAATGATCTGATGGGAGGAGAAGAAGAAAGAATATTTAAAGCATTGCTTAAGTGGTTTATTATATGGCTTATTATTCTGCTTACATTTCAGTATTTGTAGCAGAACAGAGCCATGGGAGCAACCACTGAATTGTGGAAAGCCCCTAACACTGTGAGGGTGAGCCACAGACTACCAGAAACCAGTTCTGCTGCTGCAAAAGTCCAGCACTTGGGCTGCCCTCCAGGCCTGCTGCCCTCAGCAGTGGAAGGAACAAGGTCTTGTATCATCAGAAGGGCCCCATCCAGTGTTTACATGCTTCAGCCTGCTGCAGAGTAGGGACAACATGGGCCCCCTCTGGAAGCTATTGGGAGAACTGGCTACCCTGGATTTGGAGAAGGCTGAGGTTCTTAATG